>OY769903.1:27459863-27669863 GCA_963669185.1 Dyspetes luteomarginatus | reverse complement strand
ATATACATATATAGGACGAAGAGAGAGAAAGACAGAACGAGAGAGAGAAGGCACCAGGTAGCTTGAAGTCTGGGATCTCCTAATGAGGGTGGCTTTTTTCCTCCGTCTCTGCGGGAGTCCACAGTGGTTTTCGCCCTTTGGCCTCTCGACGGGTTCTCGCCACTCCCACCCCTCTCACCGACGACTCCCCTATTCCCGTATAGGAAAGGTGCGAGTTCTTTTTTTTTTTTTACGTTTTTACTTTTGAATGAAAAAGGGCTCCGGGTTGCACAGACAGAGTGAGATAACCGAAGGGCTGTCTTTTGCGTACAAACTCAATGTTATCATCGCAATGCCAGATGTGTATATGTAACTTTCTCTCTATGGCGTCAAAGCGAGCGCATTGGAGATTAAGAGAGGGAGAGAGAGAGAGCGCGCTCTGGCGGTGGCGTCATATAATTAAAATCTTGCACCGCGCGCACGCGCGCGCCTGGGTTCTTTCGCTTAGACGCTGAATAAGAATGGCCGTCTCGCCTGACTGTCTTGGCAGGAATGTTTTTTTTTGCAACCCTCTCGTTCCAGCTCGAGCCGCGCATCGCTTTTTTTAAACGAAAAACGAAAAATGGAGCAGAACCCTAATTGTATACTTATATAGCTACGATAATGCGTCAAAAGATATTATATAGAATTCTGCTGAAGTCTCTTGATCACTTCAGAAGAATGATTGATTCTCTTTCTCACGTTCACCCCGATAATGTAAAATATTCTTTGCGCAAATTGGAATAATCGAATTTCGTTGGCGTAAAATTATTCGAGAGTTTCTCTCGCTCTCTCTGCTGCAACCTTGGACCATTAATTTTGAAGATCCTAGCGTCTTTGTTATATATATATATATCTATGGATATATTTTCGGTACACAGAGGGCGCACTGAGCCAAAGACCTCCCTTGTGTGGTAAAAAACTGAGAGCTCTCGGTCTTCTCTATATCATTGCGCACTCCGCTCTTCGCAGTCCCTCGCTCGATCGTGGTCTGGGTGAGGACGAGAGAGACAGAGAAAGAGGAAGAACGAAAGAGGAAGAGAGAGTTGATACATCTCTCGGCGACCAACTAAAGTTATTCGTTCGAGCCGGAAGTGAAAGTAGAGAAGAAGGAGAAGGCAGGAGAAGAAAAGCTGGTGAACTCAGGAGAGAGGAACTGCCTCTCTCTCTCTCTCTCTCTCTCTCTCTCTCTCTCTCCGTCTCTCCGTGCTTTCGGAGTACCTATACGAAGACCGCGAAGCTCCCTCTGGTGTACGTAGTTGGTAAATTTCAGCAGAAGAGACAACAACAGCAGAGCACCGACGAGTAAACTCGACCCCCCGTATCTGGCTGCTTCACTCCCCATTAAACATCAACAATAAGAGCAAAAAAATATACTTCGCAATGGAGAGAAAACAAGGAGAGGGAAAGACAGAGGAGAGTACAAGAGTGGCATTATGTCGACATTCCTTGTTTTCTTTTGCCTTTGTAATCCATGCGAAACAAAATAATAAGAATAACGAAACCAGTAAAATTTTGCTTAACACAATGGCTTGACATTCTTTCTTCACCCCTTTTTAAAAAATAAATATCCTCTTAGAAAATAGTAATAATTCGTTTGGTAATATTTTTTTTTGCCTCGAAATTAATAATTCTCGAGATTCAGTTTACGATGTCTTGGACCCACATTGCCAGCCATAGAAAACACTACTTTTTGTGCCGAGGAGGTACCGAGAGATTTGAATTTTCATTAAAAGCCATATTTTTAAAAGAGTATTGGAGACTTGCAGGGCCATATACATTTTCTTTATCATAGACTGAAATATTTACGTGACTTTTTCCGAGAGTGAGATTTTTTTTCATTCGCGAGCTATTGTGGCGCATTGCCGGAGTACAAGAAGGAGAATGAACGAATAACTCAAAGACGAGGGTGCTGAGGTTTTTTTTTTCTTTTTTTTTAAATGAAGAATGCCTTCGAGCTATCGCACACGCTGTCAGGCGCCATAAGATCGCTGTCAAGCAGTATAAGAGAGAGAGAGAGAGAGAGAGAGAGAGAGAGAGAGAGAGAGAGAGAGAGAGGGAGAGAACGTCATGACACTTTGCAACTCCCTCGGTGCGAGAATTCCCAGGGTTATATATATATATAGCCCCCTCCCCATTTTGCTGCGAGTCTCGCTCACGGCCACGTGAACAAGATCGGAGCTTATTTCAATGCGAATTGAAAGCGGATTGCGGATATCAACGTCTCGCCCGGCTCGAATTACCATAATAAAGAAACCTGACGGAGAATAGGAGAGAGCGAGAGAGAGAGAGAACGAGATGAGGGGAATGGATGGAGAGAAGCTGAGAAGGCTCGAAAGATGGAGAAAGAGATGAAGAATAACAAAAAAAGAGAGCGAGAAAGTCACTCGGTCGAGGGACGAAAAAAGAGTGGATTGGGCGGAGGGGAAGTTTGGATATCGGACGTCCCGGTAAACGCGGCACAGCCTCCGGGACGGGATTTGCCATTCGCCTCTGCAGAGTTCAGCCACAGAAGCCCGGAGTGCTTTTTAATCCGAGCGAGAGTTCGCGGTTAACGTCGCCCAGTCGTTTCGCAATGTCCCGATTTCCGATCGACAGCCGCAGTCGAGAAAATCTCGGTTTTACTAATACTATATCAAGCGAGAGCTTTTTTTTCTCTCACACATCGAGAAATTCGAGAAAATGCTGCTTTATAGAGCGGTTATAGATCGATGTCAAAAAAGATTTTACCAACGTGTTTCAGGCAAGTCGTTAAAAGTCAATCAATGCAATCAACGAAAAAGATCTAGAAGGATATGATAAAAGATTGGTTGCAAAATAAAATTGAATTGTTCGATACATATATATATATATTTATTTATTTATATATTTTTGGCAATACAGTGCAAAAACCCTTGAGAGAGTCGAGAAAAACCTCGGTTTTACTAATACTATATCAAGCGAGAGCTTTTTTTCTCTCTCACACATCGAGAAATTGGAGAAAATGCTACTGGAAATGCTGCTTTATAGAGCGGTTATAGACCGATGTCAAAAAAGATTTTACCAACGTGGTTCAGGCAAGTCGTTAAAAGTCAATCAATGCAATCAACGAAAAAGATCTAGAAGGATATGATAAAAGATTGGTTGCAAAATAAAATTGAATTGTTCGATACATATATATATATATTTATTTATTTATATATTTTTGGCAATACAGTGCAAAAACCCTTGAGAGAGTCGAGAAAAACCTCGGTTTTACTAATACTATATCAAGCGAGAGCTTTTTTTCTCTCTCACACATCGAGAAATTGGAGAAAATGCTACTGGAAATGCTGCTTTATAGAGCGGTTATAGACCGATGTTAAAAAAGATTTTACCAACGTGTTTCAGACAAGTCGTTAAAAGTCAATCAATGCAATCAACGAAAAAGATCTAGAAGGATATGATAAAAGATTGGTTGCAAAATAAAATTGAATTGATCGATACATATATATATTTATTTATTTTTGGCAATACAGTGGAAAAACCCTTGAGAGAGGGTGTCTGTCCAGTTTAGGACGAAAACCAGTTTAGGACGAAAAGGATTTTCCTCAGAAAATCCTGTGGGTGACAGTAGAGAGCGACAAAAATTGAGAGACCGATGCATTGTTCGGAGAATAAAAGTATCGCGAAAAAAAAAAGAAATGAGGGAGAGAAAAGAGCATCGATTATCGGAAATTCAGTTTTTTTTTTCTTCATGTTTTTGCACAGATGCTTTATATAATAACGTAGTACATGTTGAAGATATGTCGAAAAAGGGTGAGTTTTTTGGGGAATCTTATTTTTACCCTCCTACGAATATTCTTTAATTTTTTATCGTCCTTTTTCTCCTGTTCAAGTCGTTCAAGGAGGGCAAAGAATTTAGGGTCATCCCTTCACTTCGTGTATATAATGTAAAAAACTTAATTTGGCCATTGGAGATTTCACGTAACAAAAAAATGGTTGTCAAGTAGTCACCTGCGTGCTCTCTCTCTCTCTCTCTCCCTTTCTCTATTATAATCATTGGACTCAAAAGATCGAGAGAATACACGACCAATATATTTTTTAATGAGAACACGAGTGAAGCTTCAAACTGGATATATAAAGTTCGGCCATGAAAACGTGCAAGAGGATAAAAAAAAAGGGCGAGGGTTAAAAAAAAAGGGCACGAGGGTAAAAAAAGCGCGAGGGTGGAATATGTACCTGTTGACTGCGACGATATGTAACCGAATGATCCGAACGCCAATTCGCGTCTCGCGTGTAACGAAATCGCGTCGAGCCAGCCAGAGGGGAAAAAGATTTTTTTTTTTTCCCGTTTATCATGAACGGCAATGTAAAATTCGAAATCAGATATTTCGATATTCCAGAACGCCGTCTGACATATGATATCCTATATTATGAACTATATATGGATCATATATTATTTTATTCGTCTATCACGAAAAATTGCCGAAACCCAAAAAAAAGAAAACCCGATAGATTTTGTGAAGAAAAAAAAAATCGTAGCCTATGATGAACAAAATGAACTTTCAAATCTTCAACGATTGCAAGCAAAATGAGCACAGAATGGAGTAAAAATTCTATCGGGGAGCAAAGTTAAAACAATATTTATAAACTATTTTTTTGTTGGCAAAATGACAAAAAACGTTTTTTAACGTGTCTTTATCTATTATATTCTGCTGATCACGAATTCAACAGTCATTTCGAAAAGTAATCAATTTCAATCGAAAATCCAAAAACGAATTTTCGTGTTTATTCATCACGACAAACATTCATCCAAGTACCCTAAATTTTGAAATAAGAGCGTGATTGATTTATCAATGATACGAGTAATTAACTTGTCAGTTTCGTACAAAATCACATTTTGGTGAAACGAGTGAGAAAATTAAATTCTCTTGATGCACATTTCCAATCGAATGAGGTTTATGTATAACGCCTATATAGAGGCCGATGTGCACATAACAGAAGTTTACTTTTCCAGCCTCGGGTATGAATACACATCGCATATATAAAACGTACAAACATATATATATATATATATATGGTTTATTGGTCCGACGTATCGTCCTCTCGTCGATGCCTGGCAATCCGGCAAATATTAATCCCCCTCGATGGGACGTTACACAAATATAATGACGAAACGATGAGCTGTCGCTGGTGTATCGACTCTGGCCACCTCTTCTTCCCTCCTCTTCCGCCCTCGACTACCACCAGCACCTCGATCGTTCACCCCTCAATTCTGTTTGCCTTTTCAATATTGCGTACCACCGGGAATCTCCCTCAGGATCCCCTCTGCCTTGATGGCTTATACTCAACGAATTGGTACACATTCACGAACGATTGATAGGAATTCGCGTATCATTTCGCGCCCTGCACGCGTACGCAGACACACATATATATATATATCGATTCAATGGGATTGTCCAATGGGAACGTTTTTCAAACAAAGTGAAACAAACGGTCATAAAAAAGTTAACCATCGATTGATATTTGTCAAGGCAAAAAAAAAAAAAAAACATCTGCTAAAAGCTGTAGATTTTTGGAGAGCAATGAATGTATACAAAAGTAGAGAATGTTGGATGGATTATTTGATTTTAGTGAATTCGTGTATCATTTCACGCCCTGCGCACACATATCTGTCATATATGTTGGATATATCGTTTCAATTTTCCAATGGGAACGTTCTTTGAACGAAATGAAACAATCGGTCTTAGAAAAGTTAATAATCGATTAATATTTGTCGAGGTAAAAAAAAAAACGATTTATCTGCTAGCGGTAAATTTTTTGAGACTAATTAGTGTATGCGAAAATACAGAATATTGGATGGATTATTTGATTCTACTTCAATCAATTATACGAAAAAAAAAATATTCCACTCGAGAGATTATTTGATTTTGCTGAATTCTTATTTGAATTTACTGAAAAAAAGTTAACAATTTATTAATATTTGTCAGGGTAAAAAAAAATAGCGATTTATCTGCTAGCTGTAGATTTTTGAGACTAATTAGTGTGTGCGAAAGTACAGAATATTGGATGGATTTTTTGATTTTACTTCAATTAATTATACGAAAAAAAAAATATTCCACTCGAGAGATTATTTGACTTTGCTGAATTCTTATTTGAATTTACTGAAAAAAAGTTAACAATTTATTAATATTTGTCAGGGTAAAAAAAAAATAGCGATTTATCTGCTAGCTGTAGATTTTTGAGACTAATTAGTGTCTGCGAAAGTACAGAATACTGGATGGATTATTTGATTTTACTTCAATCAATTATACGAAAAAAAAAATATTCCACTCGAGAGATTATTTGATTTTGCTGAATTCTTATTTGAATTTACTGAAAAAAAGTTAACAATTTATTAATATTTGTCAGGGTAAAAAAAAAATAGCGATTTATCTGCTAGCTGTAGATGTTTGAGACTAATTAGTGTGAGCGAAAGTACAGAATACTGGATGGATTATTTGATTTTACTTCAATCAATTATACGAAAAAAAAAATATTCCACTCGAGAGATTATTTGACTTTGCTGAATTCTTATTTGAATTTACTGAAAAAAAGTTAACAATTTATTAATATTTGTCAGGGTAAAAAAAAAATAGCGATTTATCTGCTAGCTGTAGATGTTTGAGACTAATTAGTGTGAGCGAAAGTACAGAATACTGGATGGATTATTTGATTTTACTTCAATCAATTATACGAAAAAAAAAATATTCCACTCGAGAGATTATTTGATTTTACTTTAAACGATGAAAAACTTATTAGGACTTTACAAAGCTTTGTGCTATTTTTATCAGTGATATTGTCCATTGGAGAAATGATATTTCGAGGTTAAGTATTTTTGGCCAGAGTTGGGCGTTAGTTTACAGCTGTAATTTGATTCACCAAACTCGATACTGGGCTATGAACTGTGTAACAGGGTTAACCTGTTTTCTGGGCTTTGAGTACGTGCGCATACTCGAATCGACCCACCGCGAGAACACCAGAGGGCTCTTCTCTCGTTCTACCGTTTCACCGTTTCATTTTAGGATCAGAGCAACGCCGAAAGCTTTCGGCTTACCAATATACACGATTTGCAGATAAGCAAAAAGTTTTGCTGATATACAAATAAAATATAATTTGAATATTTTTTCACACCAATTAATAAAAACAGGAAAAAAAATAAATTTGCTGTAAAAATTTTGCGCTTGCACAATCAACGAAATCGATCGCTCAGCAATTCCACGAAAAAAAATTGAGTCCTTCCAGGTTTGCATAATTGAATAATTTGTCGCAATTATTTATAATTAAAAAAAAAAATTGTGTTTATTTTTCCTAGTAGAATTTAATGAGAAAAATGAGTCTCGATCAATGGTAATTTTTTCATCTCCAGTGACCTTGTGAAATTTATCACTGTGGATATAACCATCGAGAAGAAAGAAAATGAAAAAAATAGCTGAAGAGAAAAGCTCGGTCGTAAGTCACGCGCGAACGTTATTGCCTCATTGTTGGGGTGATGGCCGATGCTCTTTCTCTACTTTTCGTACTTTCCTCCCTTACGTCAATCGTGTTCTGTCTTTGACGGAATTTGTAAGAATGGTCTTGAATATAGACAAAGGGAAGAGGTAAGGGGCTGGGGGGGGGGGGGAGGATGAAATTGCCGCAGCTATTTTTCAGACAGCTCTCTCTCTCTCTACCCCATGCAAGAAGAGCAAATTAGTGGCTCGAACAATAAACTTGACAAATGACTTAAGCCAATATCAATCGAGAAATGCTTACAGTGACGTGACACATAATTTCTCCCCCTAAGTAGAAAATACATCTGTGGGAAAAAAAAAATCAATCTCAATAATGAGAGAGAAATAAAAATTCTAGCCTCGTGATAATAATTAGCTGATTACATTCGGCAATTGAAATTAATATTTCAGTGGACAATTTTTCAAATTGACGTTCCATAATTATTTAGTTATCGTGAGGAAAATGTCATTCATGGTAAACGCAAGGGAGAAACGCTTCGAAAAGTCGAGGGCGGAAGATTGAATTAAAATATATGAGGTGCGATGCGTACGAGAGTCTACGCGATAAGAAGGAGAAACGCGAATACAATTCATGTGCAGTTGGTCCCACAGGGAAGATAATAAACGCGTGAAAGCTCTCACATTCGTAAGGAGTACCACGAAGCATCATGAAGCGAGTACGAGCAGCAGGAGCGCTAACAGAGCATGTGAATAGTGCGATAGAGCTTGCAAGGAGCTCGGAAACACACACACACACACACACACACATATATATGTTTCTATACGTTCTCTCGTACGTATGGAACAAGACCTCTCGCACATAGCGTAATGTAAAGCTCGAATATCATGGGTGGATATCTACAACGTGTGTGGAGAGAAGGCACGTAGAAAATAGACTGTATGGCCCCGTATGTCCTCCTGTATGGCGAGACCTCAAGCTTCCTTGTTTCATATAACGAGCAGTGGAAATGGAGAGGAAAACAGTGAAGCGTACAGAGAGAGGGAGAGAGAGGGGGGGGGGGGAGAGGCCAAGAAGGAAAAGCCCTGGAAATATATAGAGATAGAGATAGAGAAACCAGAAAACTGTGTATGGACTTTGAGAAATGCAGTGGCGGTTGTTACGTCGAATTAACGCAAGAGTTGCGACTCTCACTCTCTCTATGGTGGCAATCCCGACTGATATGGGTTATGTTCTCCATAGTTGGGCAAAGAACGAAGGGATGCGAAAGGAGAAACAGTTCCAGGTAAAGTCAGAAGTGAGTCAGGGGTTTGAATGTGAGTGGGAGAGAGTAAGTTGCAAGACAGGCATCAGCTAGAGAGATGGAGAAGAACAAAGATATATATACATATATATACATACATATACACACACATATATATATATATATATATATATATATATAGAGGTCGCTGGCAGGCTTTCAGCCATCTAATAAACTATACGTACTATCCTACTTAGCTGCACGTGCACCACGGTGAGAGCAACGGGTGTTGGTGAGAAGAAGAAGAAGAAGAAGAAGAAGAAGAAGGTGGGTTAGAAGCTCAGAAGGTATATATCCCCCCCGGGCAGAAAGGAAGAGAGAGAGAGAGAGAAAGCTAGGCATATCCCACTTGGATGTGTGGCACAAGTTGCCAAGTACGTTTCGGCCCACGCGCCGATAATGCCCCGTACACTCATCCCATGATTCTCTCACCCTTTCTCCTCCACCTCCTCCTTACCCCATAGAGAAATATATATATATATATATATATATATATATATATATATATATATATATATATATATATACATGTCGCTTCAACCCTCTCTAAGCAAAGAGCTTCCATCCCTTCTCACCTCGCTGCCCTTCAAACATGGATAAAAACTCGCCTCAGGACTGCCACACACGAAACTCCCCCCCCCCCCCCCCCCGTCCCGCCACTTTCGCTAGAAAGGAAACTATACACACCTAGGATAAACGCGTCGGGGTATAAAAAAAATGCAAGCACCCAACAACATCGGGTCAACACTCTTTGAACGCAGGGTGCCGTATTCGAGTCGGTTGAAATATGTTCTTTTTTTTTTTTTTACTTCCCTCCTTTCTTTGCCCTTAACCCTTCTCCTCTCCCATATTCTATGGGGGACCATACTCCAACTGCAACGTTCTTTTTCCTTCTTTCTTCTCGTTTCTGTACGATGTGCGGATGCGGGAGATACGAGGAGAGTGTGTGTATTTTTCAACGGTGAATATAAACCAACCGTACAAAGGTGCAAAGAGAGAGAGAGAGAGAGGGGGGGGGGGGAGAAATTTTCTCGTTTACGAAGTAGCCCACGTCGACTCGGCTCTCTCTCTCTCTCTCTCTTTCTCTCTCTCTCTCGGTGTTATTTTAGGTACAACGTATGCTGTGTAAACCGTATCTAGCCGTAAATGGTCGAGCATGTGTTACTCTCGCTTCGCCTCCTCCTGTGTGTGTTAAGGGATGAAAAGGAAAAGGAACTGGGAGAGCCATGCCTCTTGCTTCGTGTCCGGAAACATTATATGCTATGTGCTTTTCGTGTCCTTTCTGTCTGCTGCAGTCTACGCATATATATATATATATTTATATACATATATATATACATATATATATACATATATATATATATATAGTTATATACATATATAGAACAGATCCTATCACGATGTCTATATGGAGTCTACGAGATTTGGACAAGCCTGAGGTGGTTCATTGAATGTACTCAACAAATATAGATGGAGATAAATATTCTTGAGATAAAAATACTCTCGATCCGATGAAATTTTACCCTGCTGAAGAGTACCAAAAGTCTCACGTCTGATAATTCACGAGCAAGATCATTACAACGTCGTTATTACTCGATTTTATTCAGAAAACGATCAAGTAGTTACGGTTGCTTAATGGTCAGACACGCGATGAGGGGATAAATTTTGATGTTGCAGCTTTGATGCGGTTGTATGTTTGTTGGATATAAACACGTTTGGGTTTTCTCATGTCTCGTAATCGGTGCGAGAAACTATAAAATTAAAAAAAAAATGATTACTATACGTAAACGACTGTGTGTCGTCAGTGTGTGTAGTGTGGAGTCGTGTGTGATTTTAAGTTGCACATGGACGACATAATAATTCTCACGGTTGGATCATTAGCTGGGCAAGAGGAGGGTCGTGGCAAATTCTTCGAGCTGGTAGATAATCCCTCCCAAGGGTTGGCGGGGGATGGGGGTGGGGGTGGATAGGGGGAGAGAGAGAGAACAAGAGGGCGAAATTGTACGACGAAGAAAACGACGACGACGACGACGACGACGATGAAAAGCGGAGAGACAATATAATACACAACCGAGGAGGATTTACAAGGTGCAATATCTTGATTTTAGTGCCTCGCCGCAAACTGTGGCGTCTTAAAACGGGCATAACAATTCTGGAATAAATAAACGGAGAGGGAGAGACAATATATAATGTACCGTTACTACTGTTATACGCTCTGTCTCAGCTATGTGAGAGGCGGTTGGATTATACGACTGTCGTAACATGTAATATATACGTGTGAGATTGTGAGCGAAAGAGAGAGAGGGAGAAGAAAAACGATCCAGTCCTGTCGAGAGAGAGAGAGAGAGATAGAAATTTGCCCAAATCCGAATTATCTTTTCTACGATCTCCATAGATTTTCTTCTGGAACTTACGAGTGGCGCCATCTATAAAATATTGACGATCATACGACGAATTTATAACTAATTGTAAGCAAAAAAACTTACCTATTTTAAAATAATTTTTTGCAAGTTAGTCAATTTTATTTATGGTTCTTTGGCCAAGAAAATGTAATGCCCTGCAGAGAGGGAAAGTGAGAGGCAGAGAGTGGGGCGTCTCTTTGAAATATTCGCGACAACTCGAAGCACCGAGTTTGTTTCGACTCTGCGTATATATATATATATATATATATATCAGTCAAGACGTCGAATTATCATACGCCTTTCACGCGACGCGTATCACCTCGGGGTCGTTTTATCGTTTTCTTTCCCTCTCGTCCTCTAGCGAGAGGCCGCCGCCATTTTTATTCTTTTTCTCTCGAGAATTTGCATTATTCCCCCCAGGACTGGTGAAACGAACAAAAGTATCTCCGTATATACGACAGTTTTATTCCTCTTGACGTCACATTCGCGAGAAAAATATCCGTCCCTTTTTTTTTTGTTTTTTTTTTTGTTTTTGTGCTTCTCAGAAACGAGGTGATGGAAATTCTTCTTGGAAATAGTAATCAGGATGACGAAGCAAGAATTGTAAAAGAGTAGAACGAGAGGTCAGCCGAAAAAAAGGGGATGAAAAATGGTTGGAAAATATTTAAGATTTTATTTTTCCAGTTGAATAATATACGAGGCAGATTTGCGAGATTTGCAGACATTGCAGACATTGCGAGAATGATCGTAACTGCAGAATATCGTTGACAATCTCTAATATATATTTAATTCATAATATTATGTTAATATTATTTTATTTAATTTTTCCTGATGCGTGTTGTTGCTGTCTACACACGGCGAGAAAGAGAACAGAGGGCAGAACGAGAATAAAAAGATGGAAAATAATAAGGCCAAAATACTCTCGCGCTGTGTTCGTCGCGTTGCCTGAGAGAAAAAAAAAAGAATTGGTAATTGTAATGGAAGGAAGAGAAGAATGAGGAAAAATAAAAATAAAAGAAAAGCATATTCATGGAGAGAAACAACGCGGAGGAAATAAATGAAAGGCGTGTGGCCTGAAAGCATTGAATGTGCTGCTACCCTTGCGTGTACCAACTCGTGTTTTTCTTTACTACCCCTGTTCTCATATATATCACGTGATTAAAATCATAAGGGCGTTTATTTTATGTTGTGACTTATCACTTACGCCTTTATCGTATCGGATAAGCGATATATATAAATAAAAATAGCGAGATGGACCGATGCTTTCGGTTTTTCTGTTGAGGTCATGAGGCTGAACAATCTTTATTTTTCTACTGTTACTGGCTGCTTCAGGGCGAGCTTTCCAGCTCTCTCTCATCAGCTCTATGTTCAAATTTTATCGTACAAAAATACATTTCGTGTACTTACGCCGTTATGATAACTGTTTATTGATTGTATTTATGACGTGTCTAAAATTACTAGATCGTATATTTTATGTTCTAAAATGTCGCATAAACCCTTTACGTTTTAGATGAGCGCGTTATTCACAGATGGAATGAAGTTTTGGATCTTCTGTTGAGCCCATGAGATTGCACAATCTTCATTTTTATTATTTTTTGTTACTGTTACTGGCTGTTTTGACAACAGAAAACGACATTTATTTTTTTACTGTTACTGGCTGTGTCGACAACGACACAGAAAACGACACATCATACACGACCTTATGATTTCAGACAGGCGATATAGAAATACAGATCGAAGTTTTGGGTCTTCTGTTGAGGCCACGAGGCTGTCCGATTTTTATTTTTCTACTGTTACTGGCTTTTTCAGGGCGAGCTTTCCAGCTCCCTCTGTATCTCCTTTCTAATACTGAAAGGGCATATATTTTATGCTGTGATACATCACAGAAGACCTTATGATTTTAGACAAGCGATATAGAAATACAGATCGAAGTTTTGGGTCTTCTGTTGAGGCCATGGGGTTGCGCAATCTTTATTTATTTATTTTTTACTGTTACTGGCTGTTTCGACAACGACACAGAAAACGACACATCATACACGACCTTATGATTTCAGACAAGCGATATAGAAATACAGATCGAAGTTTTGGGTCTTCTGTTGAGGCCATGGGGTTGCACAATCTTTTTTTTTTTTTTTTTTTTTTTTTACTGTTACTGACTGTTTCAGGGCGAGCTTTTCAGCTTTTTTTCTCTCTCTCTCTAGTATTATATTTCCATTTTATCATACACATATACATTTCGTGTACATACGCCCTTATAATTTTAGACACACGATATATAAATACATTATCCAATCACTTCTCGCAGGTGCCCCCAGTCGCTGACAAAGGGTTGCCACCGATTCGGTTAACAAGTCAATCGCGAGCGAGAGCGAGAAAGAAAGAGAGAGGGAGAGAAAGATATTTGACATGAGCGAGAAGGCTGCATCCGAGCTGGACTGCACAAAATGCAGCTTTGCAGAGCCATTGCAAAGGACTTTGAACTTTTATCGAGAGGCTAAAACGCTCTCCACGAGCTTTGTGAAACTGAAACTGCAGCGTTGAACTATCGCCTTCCGAAATGCAGACGCAAAACCAACCACATGGCCAGGTTATGACCACGATATGGATCGTCGGTGCATATGCACATACGTGCACGATTATCGAACGAAATTTTATAGGGATCAAAGGAATATTTTTCTGGCTTATAGAGAGAGAGGGAGAGAAGGCTAATCCAAAGAGAGACCCGTGGAGGACAAAAAAAATTGACGGTTCATAGTCACATGAATGGAGCACAAAGCGATAAAATATAAAATACTTTTGTGGCTCATCAACAGAGCGAGAAAAAAGGGCATTTATTGCGATAAAATATAAAATATTTTTGTGGCTTATCAACAGAGCGAGAAAGAAGGGCATTTATCGCGATAAAATATAAAATACTTTTGTGGCTTATCAACAGAGCGAGAAAAAAGAACATTTATTGAGATAAAATATAAAATACTTTTTTGGCTCATCAACAGAGCGAGAAAGAAGGGCATTTATCGTGATAAAATATAAAATACTTTTGTGGCTCATCAACAGAGCGAGAAAGAAGGGCATTTATCGCGATAAAATATAAAATACTTTTGTGGCTTATCAACAGAGCGAGAAAGAAGGGCATTTATCGCGATAAAATATAAAATACTTTTGTGGCTTATCAACAGAGCGAGAAAAAAGAACATTTATTGAGATAAAATATAAAATACTTTTTTGGCTCATCAACAGAGCGAGAAAGAAGGGCATTTATCGTGATAAAATATAAAATACTTTTGTGGCTCATCAACAGAGCGAGAAAGAAGGGCATTTATCGCGATAAAATATAAAATACTTTTGTGGCTTATCAACAGAGCGAGAAAGAAGGGCATTTATCGCGATAAAATATAAAATACTTTTGTGGCTCATCAACAGAGCGAGAAAGAAGGTTATTTATCGTGATAAAATATAAAATATTTTTGTGGCTTATCAACTGAGCGAGAAAGAAGGGCATTTATTGAGATAAAATATGAAATACTTTTGTGGCTCATCAACAGAGCGAGAAAAAAGGACATTTGTCGCGATAAAATATAAAATACTTTTGTGGCTTATCAACAGAGCGAGAAAGAATGTTATTTATCGTGATAAAATATAAAATACTTTTGTGGCTTATCAACAGAGCGAGAAAGAAGGGCATTTATCGCGATAAAATATAAAATACTTTTGTGGCTCATCAACAGAGCGAGAAAGAAGGCCATTTATCGCGATAAAATATAAAATACTTTTGTGGCTTATCAACTGAGCGAGAAAGAAGGGCATTTATTGAGATAAAATATAAAATACTTTTGTGGCTTATCAACAGAGCGAGAAAGAAGGGCATTTATCGCGATAAAATATAAAATACTTTTGTGGCTCATCAACAGAGCGAGAAAGAAGGCCATTTATCGCGATAAAATATAAAATATTTTTGTGGCTTATCAACTGAGCGAGAAAGAAGGGCATTTATTGAGATAAAATATGAAATACTTTTGTGGCTCATCAACAGAGCGAGAAAAAAGGACATTTGTCGCGATAAAATATAAAATACTTTTGTGGCTTATCAACAGAGCGAGAAAAAAGAACATTTATTGAGATAAAATATAAAATACTTTTTTGGCTCATCAACAGAGCGAGAAAGAAGGGCATTTATCGCGATAAAATATAAAATACTTTTGTGGCTCATCAACAGAGCGAGAAAGAAGGCCATTTATCGCGATAAAATATAAAATATTTTTGTGGCTTATCAACTGAGCGAGAAAGAAGGGCATTTATTGAGATAAAATATGAAATACTTTTGTGGCTCATCAACAGAGCGAGAAAAAAGGACATTTGTCGCGATAAAATATAAAATACTTTTGTGGCTTATCAACAGAGCGAGAAAAAAGAACATTTATTGAGATAAAATATAAAATACTTTTTTGGCTCATCAACAGAGCGAGAAAGAAGGGCATTTATCGTGATAAAATATAAAATACTTTTGTGGCTCATCAACAGAGCGAGAAAGAAGGGCATTTATTGCGATAAAATATAAAATACTTTTGTGGCTCGCCAACCCAATATATCGTATTTTTTACGATGGGAAGATTTTGATGATTCTTACCAAAAAAATATTTGATTATTGTGCCCTTTGAAATTTTCTTTACGTCTATCATGTCGCTCGGGTACTCACTCAAATTACATTTAATGTCACTCACGCGCACCAGGTCACACCTGTGTCGCTGGGGTACCGAGAATTACCGCAGAATGCTCTCCCACCGTACGAGAGACGAGGCGAGGTCTGGCGGTTGCTAAATTACCTGAAATAAAAAATAAAAGAGTAACATTTATTAAGCCGTTAGGAGACGAGGCGGTGACTTTAATTGACGCGCGTGAGTCGCGTAATGATAATAACAATGATAATAATGATAATAAAGAAAGCCCGGCGCATTTCTCTGGGGTCGCTGGACAGATGACACGCTCTCTCTCTCTCTCCCTCTCTCTCTCATCTTCTTCTTCTTTTTTTCCCTTAATGTTTAAGGCACATGTTGCATAAAATTTCATAAATGTTTAACGACAATAAAATTGTAAAAAAAAAAATGAAAACGCTTTTTAACTATTCCTGACAAACGACCATTGGCACAATAAATGTCCGTAACTACTTAAACTTGATAATAATGATAATAATGATAATAAAGAAAGCCCGGCGCATTTCTCTGGGGTCACTGGACAGATGACACGCTCTCTCTCTCTCTCTCTTCTTATTCTTCTTCTTTTTTTCCCTTAATGTTTAAGGCACATGTTGCATAAAATTTCATAAATGTTTAACGACAATAAAATTGTAAAAAAAATAAATGAAAACGCTTTTTAACTATTCCTGACAAACGACCATTGGCACAATAAATGTCCGTAACTACTTAAACTTGGAACAATCATTTGTCGAATGGTTCACGCGTGAAAGAAGTATGAATAATGAATTTTTTGAAAATTCGAGGAGAATAACGAGTGTTCGCGAGAGCGAGATGAAGAATAATATGAAATAGGGAAGAAAAAAATATATATATATATATATATTCGCTAGATGGTATTATTATGGAATAAGCTTTCAGCAGAACTCTCCTATCAAATATTCATAGGATTTTCGTATTTTTTTTCTCTCCCTCTCTCTCTCTCTCTCTCTCTCTCTCTCTCTCTCTCTCTCTCTTTCTCTCTCTCTCCTTGCATGCGCGCACAAAAGCCGGACAAAGTTTTTCAATGTCTCCAGAACACGGATCTTATACCGACGCTTGGGCACGGTCAAAGTTCCAACGAGAGGACGAGAATACTCAACGTTCTCTCTTATATATACGAGAGAGAGAGAGAGAGAGAGAGAGAGAGAGAGAGAGAGAGGGAGAGAGAGAAAGGCAAGAAACCTCTGCACATACCGTGTAACATCTGCGAGAGAGAAAGAGAGAGAATTTTGCATTTTAAAGTCGTTTCTCCGGCGCTATGCGCGGCCTCGAAGCATCAGCAAGTCGAATAAATCTCCGGGGAAGCGAGAAGGACGTGTATATATGTAAGCAGAGAGAAGCACCGTTTATTATAAAGCGAGAGAGAAAGAGAAAGAGAAATAGAGAGAGAGAGAGAGAGAGAGAGAGAGAGAGAGAGAGAGAGAGAGGGGGAGGGTGATATCATTGTGAACACGACAAAGTTGCCGCCCCGTTGTAATTTTGGGGTAATTTCATTTTATAGGAAAACGAACGCGAACAGGTAAGTGAGAGCAGAGATAAAAATCTCATTCACTGTCGTTCGTTAAACTTCATGAGAATGACTCTGACGCTTTTTATTACGATATATTCATGCTATATATATATGTATCATCGTACATGCAATAATTTATGTCATCACTCCTGAAGTTTAAAAGCCTTGTCACTCACACTGAAGCTCGCAAATTTACGAGTTTAATTTTCGTATTAATATCAGAGACTAGAGAGCATTTTTTGTCATTTAAGATTTTTTATTTTTATATGAAAATTTACTTGATAAAATATTTCTTCGTGTGTTTGGTCAAGCAGTGGATTTTTATTGAGATTTTCATACGAGAGAGTACAAATTTCTAAAAATTCAAATTATCTTAGTAAAAAAAATTTCCCCTTTTATGGAATTATTTCATCGAATTAAAATTGGAGGAGCGAATAATAACAAAATAATTTTTATTTCATCAATGAAACGTTATAAATTGTCTAAAAATTTTTTTTTTAATGTCTATTAATTCTAGCATTGAATTTAATTGAAATTGTCATACTAGAGAATGTCACAGTTAGTAGCAATAAGGGAGAAGGGAAATGAGATTCTCATTCGAAATTTAAATTCCCATAGTCAAAATTTCCCCCTTTTATGGAATTATTTCATCAAATTAAAATTGGCGGAGGGAATAAACACATTTTTTTTTAATCAATGAAACGTCATAAATTGTCTAAAAAAATGTTTTGTAATGTCTTTATTAATTGTAGCATTGAATTTAATTGAAATTCTCACACTATTTTAATTGAAACTGTCATACTAGAGAATATCACAGGTAGTGGCAATACGTGAGAAGCGCAACGAGATTCTTGTTCGAAATTCAAATTCCCTTAGTTAACATTCACCTCTCCCCCCCCCCCCCCCACCCGCCCACCGCCGTTGTATGTTCTCGGTTATATTGCTCTTGCTTCGTTCGTTCTCGCTACTATGGGAGCCAAGTACCAACTTGGCTTCCATAGTGCGTACGCGACACTGCACGAGACGTGAACCACATAGCGCCTTCTCGAGTGTAGCGCCGAGTTTGTGATTATTCGAAATGGTCGAGAGAGAAGAGGACTGTGGGTAAAGATCGTATAAGAGAATGAGAGAAGGAAGAGGGTGACATACGTTAACCCTCCAGGCTACATTGGCAAACTACATGGCTATAAAACGTCGCTACTAAAATATGGTGATGGGGTAGACCGGGAATAAAAGTAACACTTTGATTTTTTTTTTTTTAATTTATTTAAACGGGAAAGTGCACAATTTATTGTAATTTATGGATGGATTTGTTAATCATCAACGGGGTTTGGTTTTAAAAAGATTCGTGTGTCATGAGTGCGTTCGTATTTATTTGGTTGCATTACCAGTTTTGGTAGATGAAGTGAAACTCGTCAAGATCCGGTGTAAGTGCGATATAATGAGATTTTCCTGCATTGCAATGAAGTCATTTATATATATATATATATTATTCCACATAACAGAAATAGGGTGATGGATTGAAAAATGTTTTCACACGTGTCTAAATTTCCTATATAAAAAATGCCCATCATCGTGTGCTTTTTATTTACGAAACGGATTATGGGAAAGAATTTAGATTTTTGTCGTCGCTACTTTCATCCCTGAGGGCTATTTGCAGCTTTAATGCGATGAATATTTGATTAAAATTTATCGTATATGTCGTATATTTCGTAATAGGAACGCACTCATGCGTTCCTATTTATTTGGTTGCATTACCAGTTTTGGTAGATGAAGTGAAACTCGTCAAGATCCGGTGTAAGTGCGATATAATGATATTTTTCTGCATTGCAATACAGTCATTTATTTATATACATATATTATTCCACATAACAGAAATAGGGTGATGGATTGAAAAATGTTTTCACACGTGTCTAAATTTTCTATATAAAAAATGCCCATCATCGCGTTTATTTTTATTTATGAAATGGATTATGGGAAAGAATTTAGATTTTTGGCTTCGCTACTTTCATCCCTGAGGGCTATTTGCAGCTTTAATGGGATTAATATTTGATTAAAATTTATCGTATATTTGAATAAATTCGTTCTCAATCAGCAAATTTTACACCTGGCCAGTGTTTCTTTTGTCCCCGGTCTCCTCTATTATATCGCTATAAAGGGCATGGAAGCTTGCAGACTCGAGATAAATGAGAGAGAGAGATAAACATTAAATTTCATGAGACCTAGAAATTGCGTATTTTAACACCGTTTTGATAACACAACCGAATATTCGCAGAATTCTCTGTTATCGCACCTAGTTATTTCGAAGGTATTTTATCTCTCAGATACCAGAGAGAGAGCCAAATGACAAGAGGGCTCTTTTGCTTCGAATTTCAAATGAAAATATTGCTGAAAATACCAGACAAAAGTTAAATATATAAATAAATTATTTCTATGAATATACGCGTGTATAGCTCGTTACTGATGCTTCGAACAGCTTTTTTCTTCCTTGTATTTTCGTAAAGCAACAATTTTTTTGTTACATAAAAAAAGAAAAAAAAAAAACATCGACGGGAAAGTTGAATAACGTTTGGAGTTATCGAGTTGAGATTTCGAGACTTTTCCATACTCGATGAATACGAAAATTCTACAGATGAATGAGAGATCGTGTATATTTCGTATACAATATTTTCGCTCTGAGCTTTTTTCTCCATGGATTTTTCTCGAGTAGCCCTCTTTTTCGTTTCTCTTTCGTTTCCCTCGTATGGATTTTTCCCCTCGTTTTAACGGGGGATTTTCTCTCGCTGCATTGCACTTTCTATCGTCCAGCTCACGTACGTGCATTTTCGAATAGAGAGGGTAGTGTCTGTCGTGTACAAAATCGTAGCCTTTTTGCAGCGAGCACTTCACGCCCCAAAAGCTCTTGCGCATACGCTCAAAAGCTCGTCTTTGGCTCATTGGACTCTCTCTCTCTATCTTCGTCTCTCTCCCTCTATGTCACATTCTATCCCGTGGGAAATTTTCATGCTGGTCAGTGTGAACTCCATCGTTTCTGTGGTATCCCTCGTGACTATGCTCGTTGGCCCTTTTCGCTCTCTCTCTCTCTCTCTCTCTCTCTCTCTTCATCCTCTCTTTACCGGGCAATCGCCCGTACGAGAAAGCTTTGCGATTTCAAGTGGTTCCTGTTTGGAAGTTTGAAATTGAGGGCGCCATTGAAATCATCGGTACATTTGGTTGCTATCAACTCTCTCTCTCTCTTTCTCTCTCCCTTCATTCTCGTCCACTCTCAATGCATTCTAGCTCGTGCATCACGAACGAACCATACGAAATCTCTCGATCGGTACACACACACACACACACAAACAGATAATTTCGTCTGCACGTACCATCGGGCACTTGGATCTCGAGTCACAGAACACCAAAAGCGGGCAGTAGAAACTGCTGCACTCTCTCAATGGCTATTCCTGGTTCTGCTTTGACGTTAAATTTATATGTGCTTGCAGTACTTTGAGGATAATTACGTTCCTCTATCTTCTCGTTCTAGTGAGAGAAGCTGCTGAGAGCAAAAGATTCTATCTCCAGAAAATGATTCTTTGCTCGATTAATCTGCTTTTAACAGAAATTACTCCTCGTTCCTGCTTATTTGTGTGGAATTTTGATCGGTTTTTGATATTCCATAATCATTATCAATCCTCTCGATTCGCGATACCGATTAATCTCAAAAAATCATCTTTATGTATTCGGAAATGCGTTCGAAATTTGAGAAATATTGCTCGTCCTGCTTTGACTTTAAATTTTTACTGTATTTTCAATATTTAAACAATAATTGCATTTCTCTATTCTCTCGTTCCACTGAGAGAAGCTGCTGAGAGCAAAAGATTCCATCTCCAGGAAATGATTCTTTGCTCGATTAATCTGCTTTTAACAGAAATTACTCCTCGTTCCTGCTTATTTGTGTGGAATTTTGATCGATTTTAGATATTCCATAATCATCATTAATCCTCTCGATTCGCGATACCGATTAATCTCAAAAAATCATCTTTATGTATTCGGAAATGCGTTCGAAATTTGAGAAATATTGCTCGTCCTGCTTTGACTTTAAATTTCGACTCTATTTTCAATATTTAGAAAATAATTGCATTCCTCTATTCTCTCAGTCCAATCAGCGTAGTTGCTGAGAGCAAAAGGTTGCATCGCCAGCAGATAATTTTTCGCTGAACGCATCTGATTTTACAATAATCTCTCTTTAATAATCATATCAGGTCAAATAATAATTAATATCATTTTTGTATCATGCGTTTGTCAAATTGTTCCATGATAATTAAAAAAACATATTAGAAATCTACCAAAACGTTGGATAGAAGTAGTCAAAAATAATAACAATTATATTATAGATTAAATTTTGTTCATCTCTCAAATAAATAGTTTCAAAAATATACCAAAAGAAAAAAAACATTAATTAATACTGGTATGTGGAAAATTCTGATTGCCCATAAACATTCTACAATCACGACCAACTCTATGGATTCGCGACGTCGAATAATCTGAACAACTCCTCCTGTGTAAATCAAGCCAAATTACAGAAATTCTTCAAACACATGAATAAATATTGTGCAATTGTGTCTGTGAGTTCTAAGTTTGCGTATCCTCTCATAGTTAGTAGGGAAGGAAGATTCTTCGTAATTTACATACATTCGTCTTTGATTGCAAAGTTTAACAATTTCAGAGGGAGAGAGTGAGCAAGATAAAGTTTTGCTTATTCCAGAGTGGTGTAGCATACATAATCATTATGCAACTTTGAGAGTCACTTGTATACGCTCTAACGGTTTACACCCCCAAATTTCTTGATGTTTCACGTCCTCTTCGACTGTTCCATACTCGAAATGTACATACATAATGTAGAACACATAGAAATTTATATATGTGTACATTTCGCTCTCTCTCTCTCTCCCTCTCTCTCTATATATATATATGATGTACGAAGAAAGTGTGGAAAGTGCAAGGTAAGATCTTGCTGAGAGCTCTAGATCGCCTGGGAAACACTTGACAGGCCTGCGAACGTTCTCTCTTTGGCTTAAAGGGTTGTTAGAGTTGGCTGGTATAACAGGCTGAGGAACCACGATAGGTATACGCAAAGCTGTGAGCAATAGAGAGAGAGAATGAAAAAGAGAGAGAGAGAGAGAGGGAGAGAAAGATAGAGTTGAAGGTGGTAGGAAGAACCGAAGAGTGGCGTGTCTCGAGTTTGAGTCATAACTTCGCCATTATCCGACTTGGCAAGTTTCAGTCGCGAAAACGGAGATGCTGGCAGAATGAAGGCGTGAATGATGCTGTAGATGGAGGCAGAAGGATACGAAGGTTATGTCGAGGCTATGCTTGGATGTTGTAACGGACGTGGGTCTCGTCTACCCTTTTTACCTTTCTGGGGCAAGAAGCAGAGAGAGAGAGAGAGAGAGAGAGGAGAAGTATGAAAGTCTAAGGCCTAACGATGTCTCCTTTTGCCAGCATGAAATGCTCCGCTATATAACGCGGAGCACTGGCTAACGAAAAAGGAAGGGTCCTTAACCCCTCCCCGGAGAGATAAGCAAAAGTTTCGTTGACATTTTTGCGATAACGCGCATGAGGCCCGAGCAAGAGAGAAAAGCTCCGGGGAGTCCCCAAATAGCGGGGAAAGGATATAACGGAGTGGACGCACCCTCTCGTAAACGAGAGACGTTTATCACCTCTCTCTTCTCTTGTCACACCCTTATATTCTCTCACAACAAACTTTGGGACTCTCTCTCTCTCTCTCTCTGTGTCGTAGTACTAAGTACTTTTTCTCGTTCTTCGGAGAGTTCGAGTTGGAACTTTTGTCACATTGTATTTTGAAGTTATTATAATAGCTCTCATAATTTCACTCGAAGAAAAATATTATTTACCCCTCAATTGATTATCTCAGCAGAAAAATGTTAAGGTCAAATAGCTATAATTGACTTGGAAAAATATGATACTTTATCAATTATTTTTTTTGTATTTTATGAAGTACTAAAAATGTATCATGTTTGTCCTTAACTGAAAAAAAAAACATACTGCATTTTTTTTTTCATTTTTTTTTTCACTTTTTCTGATAGTACTTTTTCTCGTCATTTGGCGGGATGGAATTGGAAATTTTGTCACATCGTATTTAAAAGTCTCATATTTTCACTCGAAGAAAAATCGTATTATTTACGTCTCAATTGATAATTTTATTAGAAATTTTTTTAAGTCGAATAGCTTTAACTCGCTTAGAAAAAGGCCAATGAATTTTTGATTCTATAAAGTATTAAAAAAGTATCATGTTTTTTTCCTCAAGTGAAAATTCACCGCGAACATGTTGCAGTTTTTTTTTTTTTTTTTTTTCTTCATTTGGACGTTTATTTCGTCTGCTGTTGAATTTTATCGTCCCTGTATCGTGTCGTTGCTTCTCGATCGTTCTCTCCCCGATGTATTTTTCGTTTCCGGTGATCGGCGTCAACGAGCTTTACCTCCTCCCCCCATTGCTCCTCTCACCTGCGGCAAATCTCATATCGTTCTCTGTTTCTTCCGTTTGGGATCTGGTCAAGTTTGCACGACTCAGAACGATAGGAGTGACGATTCAAACAAGGAAATGGCTGGAAACGAAATTTTTCCAGCCGATTAAGCGACGAGAGTGAGAATGAGGGGAAGGGAGTCTCGTGCTCTTGGTGTAAACGAGATTGTCGGTTGTGTCACACCTTTTTTGCTCTCGATTTTCTCTCGTGAAGTGACCCAAGTCGATTGGAATTTTCTATACGATAGAAAAAACACTCGAGCTATGCCATCTCATGTTTCGCGTCGAATACTGCTCGAAGTAGAAATGGAAAGTTGCTGAACGGACGTGCAATTGAGCAGAACGTGCCATTGAGCATTCTCGTTTTTCGGGTCATTCACGAGGTCATTTTTATCATCCTTCGTCCTGGGTATTTTCTTTTCCTTATTCCACAGTGCGGAAGGAAAAATCTTTCTCAATGAAAAATCGAATCGACGAAATTTCTCGTTTTTTTTTATCTCTTCATCGAGCATTTCGTACACGGTATTGTAAAAAAAAAAAAAAAAAAATCATAGAACTCGTTGTATCTGTTTTCTTGCCATTGGATTGAACCGCGAAGGGACGTCGATAAATTAATATTTTAATTTTATTTTTTTACGCTGTTTGCAAAAAGATAACCTCGAAGCCATTTGACGAAAAAGTAGAAAATAAATTTCACGCACACAAATTAAAACGTTTTTCGGCGAGTTTGAGGGTTGGCCAAACAAACTAGGTCGGCTCAATTGAATTTGCGCATATGGGCAGCTACCCCGTGTCCCTATAAAATGCCTATCAATTTTACGTGAACAAAAAAAAACAATAAAAGAACAACTCCATCAACCGAGAATAAAATCAAAATTGCGAGAGGTGAACAGAATTGGGCTGACATCGATGTTAAAAAAAATATTGCTGCGAAAATCCTCGTAGCTGGAAAGTTTGCCGCGTATATGTGACGATCACGTTGACGAACGAATGCAAAAAAAAAAAAAAAAAATCAACCCCTCAACGTTCGTACAAGCTCGTAAAATTTTCTTTAATTCTCGCTATAAAAATAATCTGGACACAATTTTTATGAGACAAATTTTTTAAATATCCAACGATTAATTCCACGGAAAAAGTTCCATTATATTTTCATGCGAATAATCATCGAAAATATTCCAATTAAATTATCCGAAAATATTTATTTTACAAATATCAGAATGTGTAGTGGCAAAATTTTTTTATATCTCGTATCCTATGACACGAAATATAATACTTTATTTTCACGAGGGTGAAAATAAGTGGCTTTTAAATTGAGGAGCGTTCGGGAAACACTTGAAAACAATAAAATTGGAAGAACGTTTGGTTTAATGTGCGATACACCACACGGAAGACTCGGGAATTGCGGAATTACGGGAGGCGTATTGAGTGGTGAGTGGCGGACAATTCGAGAGATATAAAGGGAGAAGAATGTGGGGAGGGGGTGAAAGCTTCGCTAACATTACTATACAGCATCCAGCGAGAATACAGATTCATCAGCTGTCGGCGTGTAAATGGTTCTCTCTCTCTCTCCCTCTCTCTCTCAACATCATTCTCCCTTTCTATCGACATCATTCTCCCGATCGCGGTGGTTACAATACCGATACGGAATTCACCCGGTTTACCGTTTTTTTTTTTTTTTTTTTTGTGTGGGTTTTTTTTTCACAATCCAGCTCACGTTTCGACCGCGTGAATTTTCTACCACTCGATTTTTCCTGTCTGCGCCCTCGATATCGCGGATATAGATTCGGATATTTTTGTGTTTTTACACACTGGTCGAATCCATTTCGAATTCTCTCGTTTCTCTCTGCATCAGGTGCATCCCTGACTCAATGCACGTACGTTTTTCCTCACTGCTCTTTGCTGATGCGTATGGGCACATTTATGTATTTTCCGATTCTCTCGCACCAGCGTTTATTAGCAAACCATCACAGCGAGCCAGAATCAGCATCAGGGCTTAAGTGAGATCCACTCGAGCGTATATGCGTGATAGCGAGTAGTAAATGCTCTCGCGAGTGCATTTTGTGAATTTATATATAGCTGCAAAATGCAGAAATACGAATGTAAACGAGAGAGAGAGAGAGAGAGAGAGAGAGAGAGAATGAAAACCGGCAAACCCGCCGTGTTTTTACCATATTTACCATTCACTCGTTCCCTTTCGTTACGATGATTGGCTCTTGGAGCATGATTCACATACCAACGTCTCTCGATAAAAATAGAAAGAAAAAAATTAGCTAAATTCTTTCAATTATCTTGAGAATTATAAAATTATTTTATCTATAATTTTTCAACGATTTTTTTTTCCTTATTTTTTTTTCAATCTGTAGTAGTTCCTTCCATTCAAACTCAACAGCTCCAAGAGCTCAATATTGATCGAAAAAAGTCTTGGACCCGTGAGAAAATTGCCGGAGGCTCTTCGTATTTTCTTTAGCAAGCTTTTTTTCCCTTCGCTAAGAAACCAAGAAGTATGAATACTTTTTTCTTTCTCTCCGGACTCGACTGATGGGGCTCTCAAAAAACATCTTTTCACCCCGAGTTTTACGAGGAATGAGAAGCAAATCATTCGTGGTGTACGAAAAGATGGGAGACGTTCGAGAGTGATGAGGGCGCGGTTCTCGTTATACTCGTATTATGTTGGGCCTTTCTCTTTGATCGTTTTATTACATAACCTGCCTGAGAAGAAAAAGCTTAAGTAGAAAATCCCTTCAATTTCATCGGTTCCCTCTCATTTTTTTTATTTCATGCAAATGTGAGCTTCTTCTTTGGGATAATTCAGCACGAAGACACGAAAAATTCTCACAATTCAATGAAGGAAAAATATTGAATTTCTATATAAGGTCGAGAAAGGGCAATTTAATTATTTTTTTATTTGCAGACAAATATTCTCTCCGTATATCTCGTAACAATTATTTCCGTATGTCGTAACAATCGAGGCGTGTCGCGCGACGAATATGCCTTTTCCGTGAGTTGAAAAAAAAAAAATGCGTCAGCTTTATTTTTAAATGGAATTGACGGAAAGCTTTAGCAATTTTTTGCCCTTGTTCGCATTTTTTTTTTCTTTTCATTGCAATCGTGATTGTGTGTCACGTGCACGAAATTGATGATACAACGAACGCCCCCACGTGATATACACAAATACATATCGGAGCACATATGTATAAAAATTTACATTAGGGTCGTTATAAAACACATTTTTTGGGGGTTCGATTGCTCTTCAAAAAAGTATGCAACTATTTCTAAATAAAAAAGCTCACGCCAAAGCTGGGATTAACCCTACCATTTTTGTTACCATTGCCTCAAAAGTCTTGAAAATTTATAAAAACACCCCTAAGCATTTCGCGACGTGTGTGAATTTTTGAAATTCCGAAATTGGCTGCTTTCGGCATTTAAAAAAATAGTTTAACATCGCTGAGGCAGTTGTAAAAATGGTCGTTGCACCCCAATTTGTGCCTGCGCAATTTTTTCTCATAAATAGGTGCTTTTCAGAGGAGCAACCAAAAAAAAGCAAAAAAAAAATGTATTTTCTTGAACCAGAGTAAAATATATATATATATATATGTGTGTATCTATATGCATATGTATATGTCACGCTGCATGCACGGTAAATTAGTGGAGATGACGAGATACCGGTATGGTGGTCGCTACAGTGGTCACTCGCTGGCCACCAGCGCGTCCACGTTCCTCTGATAGCGTCATACACACAATACTGGTATGTACAAAGCATAATCGAGCACCAACAGACTACACAGATTACATATAGTAGTCTCTGCTGTACTATATATGCACTGTGTGCTATCCTAGCGATGTATATTACCCCCTTCGTATGTTTATACATATGAATTTCTGCGCTACATACGTACACAGCGCCATCTATTCTGTTCGGAAAATCCCATCACGATTGATACTTCTCATGCATCTGCTCGCATATATCGCATAATGATCGAAAAATCCGAATTTCAGTGAGCAAAAGCGCTCCAAGAAAAAATTTCAGGGATGTCTGACCAAAGCCGATTTTTTCTACTTGCCCCGAGTTAAATGCTTTTTTTTTGTGACGCATTTTTATTTTGTAAAAATGTTATTTGACGATTTCTTATCAGATGTTGATTCTCGTCATTGAGTTTACGCAGCTACTCACGTACATCGCACAATCATAGAAAAATCCGAATTCCAGTAACCAAAAATGCTCGAGGAAAACTATCAGGGATGGCTGACCAAAGCCGATTTTTTCTACTTGCATATAGATGTTTTTATTTCATATAATGTTCGTAGTGACGTCTGACCAAAGTCGGGCGTTTCTACTTGCATCGAGGTAGACGTTTTCTGGGGACAATATTTTTATTTCGTAAAATGTTCATTTAACGATTTGTCTTCAGATGTTGATTCTTGTCGGATGAAAAGCTTTCACAACGATATTACGAAGATAGCCGTCTTATAATTTGTATATGTATATTGTGTGAAGTATGGATATGGCGAAAGTATAATATACTCGTGTAGTTGGACCGGGCGGTCTGGAATTAATATCTGGCATATGTAACTTGAGGGTTGGGCGAGTAGACTGAGAGAGGATACACTGTAAACTCGACGTTTCATAAACCTCAACTCTGTCTCTCTCTCTCTCTCTCTCTCTCTCTCTCTCTCTATCCCTCTCTATCTATGTATGTATTGGCGAATATGCATGAGAAGGTGGAGCCTCTCGGCCTCGAAGGTTTTACTTCCGACCAAAGAGGAGCCCCCGCTCTCTCGTTGCTCGCGATTCACGCTCGAGATTTTCGGAAACGTAAATCGCCGAATGGCCCTCATCTCCGCCTTCTATGCTTTCTCTCGTTGCGCCTCATCACTTCTGGCCACCCTTCCACCACCTCGTATTTGCAAAGCAAAACACGCGGTCTCGTATTACAGAGCTTTATACACATGTGCATTTCGTACGGTAACTCTCACGTTGGCCAAAACTATCGGGGCCAAAAGCTGTCAGGAAATGTTTCGAAACATTTTGCACGACACGTGTCTTTCGCTCTTTCCCCAATTTAGTTTACAAATTATAATTTTATTTCTCTGTAACGAGATAAAACAAAAAATCATCAACGCCAAATTTATTTGTCATTCAATATTAATTCTCGCTGGGTTTTTGGTGCTTTTAACAAAAAAAAAATCTCAAGGCCCTTTGTCTCTTCATTCTTGTTAGAAGAGAGCTATTTGGTGACAGTAATTCCGTCAAGATAACGCAGGGACGACGAGAACAACGAGTGTCTCTCGCCGTTTGTTTGAGTTAAGGGTAGTCAGCAAGTAGTGCCACCACTGTTTAGTCGTCCTTTCCCTCTACCTTTCTTAACGAATACGAAGCTACTCTGGAACGTTCCTCGCATTCTCAGAGAAAAATCCAAAATAACACAGAAAGACACAGGAGAGGAAAAGAATAAGAGAAAGTAAGAAATATTTCCTCCTAAAATTGCTACGCTGCAAAGTCTGGCCAACTCGACTCCCTGGATCTTCCTATCTTTAACCTCATTAAACTCCATTTTCTTCACGATCACGTGTTGAATAAATGACCTCACCAGGTCAGAGATTATATTTCAAGGCTTCAGGTACGAAGCAACATTCTCTCTCAGTGAATTTGGACAGCATCCAAGGGATTTTGTCATCATTTTTCAAAGACTCGTGACAAAAACTGATTCTTGAAATTTCACGAATCATTTTGTGACTACTTTTGGCTGTATATTCGTGGAAAAAAAATATATATTATCGTTCGTTTCTCAAAGTGAAAAGCTACAGTCACTTCCAGAGCGGAAATGGTCGTCGGCAATCGAGAGAAAAAAAGAGAGAAAAAAGAGAGAGAGAGAGAGAGAGGTCGATGCCTCGCGGGCTTCGTAAAAGGGAGGAGGTCGCGTTCACAGTTCGAGTTGGAAGTTTCTTCACGTTCGTGGACTCGGTTGCAACGGCAGAGCCAGCTATCGCTTCTCTCGCAACACACGCCGAACGCTACGAAGAATCGGCATTAAAGGCGTAAATTGCGAGGGGAGCAGCAGTGCGAATCGCTTCGGTACTTTTGAAGTCTCCGACACACCCACGTGTACATTTTTTTTTCACTCCACACTCTCTCTCTCTCTCTCGGGTCGTTCTTAGCATTTCTAGCGAGGCTTTTGTGACTGTTACATGCCAATATATATAATATAACTATCGTGCACACGTAGCCAGTGAAAAACTTTTCGACTCGACAGTTGGACTTTTCGCATCCCGCGGGTAACATTTTCTTTTTTTTCCATTTTTTTTTTTTTTGCTAAAGGAGATCGGTAAAACTAATCCAATCTCGTCGTTCTCGCGTCGCGAGCTGGACGACAAAATTTATCCAAACAAGTCGAGGAATTGGAAAAATCAATGGTCGAACAAATAATATTCGTTTTCGCGAGGAAATTCTGTTGAGAGAGCTAGATCAATCTCTCGAGGTTTCATTGATTATGTAAAAAAAAGTAAGAAATGAAGAGGTGTGGGGGCGAGGGGGGTCGACGAATAAAAGAAAACCTCGAGTTTTCACCGAAGGTTTTTGCTGTCAGAAGCTCAGGGGGCTAATTTAATTCGACGGAATTAAGTCGCCGGACGTTGAGAGCGAGAGAGCTCTTCGGCAGGGACTTTTAGACGACAAACTTTTCCTCACCGCTCTTGGATTCTTTTTCGTTGTTCGAATGCTACACGTTTTTTTTTTTTTTTTTCGTTCTCATTCTTTTTTAAGCTCTCTCCGAAGACAATGAGCTTTGGAGAAAGATGTAAGAAAAAAAAAAACGACATTTTCTATATATTTATATAAAGGGGAGAAAAAATTCTTGGAGAGCGTCTGTGGCAATCAATATCGAAAGGCTTCGTTAAATCCCGGAATGTCTGCGGTGAGCCGCGAGAGAGCACACGGTGAAAGAAGGTTCATCCCTGCTTGTCCTTTCGCCTGGCTCAATTCGCCCTAGCGAACACTTTTTTACGGCTCAAGGTGAAGGAATTCAAGGACATGTGTCGAAGCCTCAAATCCAGGATTTGAACGACCCCTCTGAACCATGTATGGGTGTCTCAGGGAGCTGGAAAAACGCGCGCGCGTTTTTGTGTGTGTGCGCGTCTGTGTGAAGGGATCGTATGGCATATATATATATATATAGAAATGTAAGTACTGACAGTAAGAGGGGAGCAGACGACTCTCTACACAGCGTAGAGGTTGGATCGCAATTGTCGCGAGAGTGAAAAGCGAGAAGAGAGAGAGAGAGAAAGAGAGAGAGAAATTCTGGTTGAATTCTGAGCCCCTGCAATGCGAGACTAGCCAGTGTAAAGAGCCTTGAGGATGTCGCGAGGGGATGATATTGAGGGAGGGTGAAGAACGAGCACGGATAAGGGTAGGTCGAGAAAAGACAGGAAGGTCGAGAGCGTTTGATCGATCCACCAGGAAAGATCCTCCAGCACCCCTTTTAGCACGTGACTATCGCATTTTGTGTGTGTGTTTGGCTTGCCATATATAATCCTGAGATATGCCGCGATCTCTGGAATGAAAAAGAGAGTCTGTCGGACCCTTAGAAAAGACGCAATGACCTCTTCAATGGTGACTCAGGGAGAGGGTAGTTCGTAACAGAAGTTTATTTAATAATTTTACTAATAATATGATTTCTAATTATTATTTAATTATTCTATGATATAAATTTTATATTTATTAATCATTTTCTCGTAATAAGTATAAAAATATTTTTCTCTTCACAAAGCCCTTAAAAACACTTAATCCTATTCGTTAAAAATATTTTTCGGCTGACAAAATTTGTTTTTTTTTCTCGTCATCTCGATATGTCTCTTTAAAATCTAATTTATTCAGAAAATAGGAGTAAAAAATTGTACGATATATTCTTTGAGTGAGAGATGAAATTTTCGTGACAAGTAAAATCGTAAATTTAAATTTGCAATGAATAACAAAGAGAGACTGTGGAGAGTGAAAAATAAACAAATAAAAAGAAATATGTATCGGTTTAAAAATTATATTCGAGCTGATGGAAAAGGACGAGCGTTTTCATCATTGAGGTAGTTCACCTTTAAACGAGTTTTTTTTTTACCCCCTGGGGCTGTGCGAGCACGAATATATATAACTCGTGTTTCTGGCATGTATGAGTAAAATATATTACATATATATATAATATAGTCACGCTTAAATTGGTCGCCACAGAATTTGATGGGCAAGTGGTAATTTAGCCAAGAGGGCGGGATTTCTCACCCTTTCTTCTCCCTTTCTCTCTCCCTTATCGATCGGCCTTCGTAACGATGACAAGTACAAAGTGTCCTTTTGCATGTCCCCGGTCGATTCTCCGGGAACGAAATTATTTTCTCTATATGGCTCGTAGCAATCGGAAGTTGAATAATGGACAGAGCGACAAAAATTTTCATTGCTAGGCGTCATATTATATAATATAATAAGAACGATAATCAAATCGCACAAATAAAAAATTGTTTCTCATGCAATTCCGATATGAAATAGAAGTTTTTTTTTTATTTACAAATTTCGATTTCTCAGCGAGTCAGATTGGGTTATTTTTCATTAATTTTGTTGCTCTTTTAATCAATCAGCAAAAGAGCAATTTCCACTGATTAAAAATCAGACCGAATTGTGAATTAAAAAAAAAAACCAAAAGTACATTTCAAAAGTACGTTTTTTTACTTTCTGTAAAAATTCGAGGGTGGAAGCTGTCGAGCTACTTGTCAGTAATATGAAAATAATAATAGCAACAACAACGACAACAATAATAATAATATAATGCGGTAGGAAAAGCTCCAAGGTAACAATGTGATCAGAGTCTATGATGTACTCCCATGGGATTGCGGGGATCGTTCCATCTCCCTCTCTCTCTTCGTAGAACGGATCCAATGTCATGGCGGATGGCTCGAAGCTGTCACTAGCGAACCGCGCAGTCATTTGTCAGGATCACCGTTTCTGTATAACGCTGTGCCCCCCCCCCTTTTCGTTCTCCCAGCCGCCCGAACGTGGCACGACGACCCGTGAGATCTTCCTTCACTTTGGCTTTTCCCCACAGCCAAACCAACTAATCCAACACACATACCCAACTCTCTGCTTCTCTCCCATATAATAATACTCTGCGCCTTCACTTTCTCGCTCCCACCCCCCACCCTCCCCCCGCACATTCTCCCATTCTTGTCCTCATACGATGTGTCCATGTGGGACGAGCTTTAGCTCAGAAATTTGGTCCTCTTCTCGCTCAGCTCCCACACACACACACACATGACCAAAATACACGAGCGAATCCTCGGGGAATGATTGACCGATGGGTCTCTCACTCTCGTTACGTGGTTGATTCAGGCACGAATTGGCGCTCGGTTCGTCGACGACGAGCAGAATTCTCGATACCAATCAATCTGACAATTCAATTATAACTCTCCCTTCATTCGTAACAAAAAAAAAAAAAAAACAGTAATGGAAGGGAACTGAACGAGATCGGTTTTTTTTTTTTTTTTATTCTTTATTGATGCAAAAATAGTGATTTTTGAAATTATTTAAAGGGCGTATGATAAATTTTCCTCGATAGAAATTGGAATCTAGGCTGGATAAATTGAGAATTTGTCATTTTTTTTTTGCCTTTGCAATATGGGGAGAAAAAAAAATGTATGGATGCATTTTATACGATAGCCATTGTTTCTCCGATATAAAACTCAGTCAGAAACTCTCATGTATACTTAGAAGCACTTTTACAATATGGCAGGCTCGATTGTACGAGGTTTTTACCGATAAAATTTTTTTCTTTTTCTTTATAGCTCTGTGTACTTATATAGCTCTGAATGGAGTGACTAAAATTCTCTCGCATCATCGATTACCGATAAAAAAAAAGCTCGCGTCGTGTCTGACTGCTCGATGAGTGTGACGAGAAAATATTTTTCCTTCAAAAAACTTCGGGCAAATGGAAAAGCACATTGTCTTTAAATGTATATGCATATATGTATGACACACACACACACACACATATATATATATATATATGCAATGTATAGTGGTGCAAGGAATCCCGTCTATTTGAGCGGGAAACGTCAATGTGACGTAAATACGAAATCCCATTTGCTCGCATGACTCCGTTTTTCGGAGGAAAAAAGTCGATTCACCATACAGAGTCATCTTTGCTTGTGTCACGCTTATTTTTCTCCCCTTCTCGTACCGCCATTTTCCTTCCTCGTTCCTATCTGGCTTCTTACGAAACCCAAGATACGAATCATCGTGGATGCCCGATATTACGAACGTTCGCTGTGAGCTACGTACTAACTCGAGATTTCGCTATCACTTCTCTTTCTCCTTTGGTTTGTCAGTTTCGTATATATATATATATATATATATATATATATATATATAGCGAGAGAGAGTGAAACGGTACGGGAAAAGCTGTAGTAGGCATTCAAATAAACCACCTAGCCACCCGTTTCTACTTTCCGCTATCCAGCAGCATGGAAGCAACCCTCTTAGAATACTTCCGACGCGCTGTAAATTCCATCGAGCCTTTCCTCTCGCTCTGCCCACCCCCCTTTCTCTTCACCCTCAATCTTATTTTTTTCTATTCGTTATTTTTTCCATTCTCTGTCATTCTTCCTGTGTCGCATTTTTCACAATTTTTTTCTTCCACCATTCGTAAACTTGATACTTTTTTCCCGTCGAGAAATGTTCGTATCCGCTTGGACCCGAATTGCCAGACTTGCTAAAGACAATGGAACCTTCTATAATTATTTTTTTTTTTCGACTTCCACTTGTTCTTGTTTTGTCTCAGCATTCTTCCTTTTATCATCTTTGACTTTTATATTAAACTCGCTGAATCCCCGAATCGTAACCCATTTCCATTTAACCGAATTTTATTGCCCGCCACGTGTACATTTGATTTTTTTTTTTTTTTTCGAGCAACACAATTGATCACGTTTATGAATTAATGAAAATTGAAATCGATAGATCAAAGATATGGAATGCTTGAAGAATTTTAATAAACATGTTACAGTTGAACTCGTAAATCGTCGGAAAAGGCGCCTCGATATCGGACATCCCCTCCTCACCCCCCAATTCACCGTTTTTCAACCCCTGGCGTATAAGTGTTGGGGCGAGGGAGTGAACGAGTGTCCAAGCGAGTGCAATAAGCCAGCACTATTTTATTGTATCCACCATTTCGATAAAACCTTCATCGGTCATTTGTACGTACAAACGCGACCTTTTAGATGTATATATATATATATGTATATATGTATATCTCGTATGTAGTAGCAGCAGCAGGTCCACGACATCGGGAAAAGTGCGAGTTTCACGTGCCATATTGCCAATTCGTTTGGTGGATTATCGAATGAAAAATATTAATTCTCGGCACGCCTGTCGTAGAGACCATTCACGGCTGACCTCTACGTCCTTTTACTACTGAAAACGATCCTTATATGTATATCCACATACATCCACGTATGTCAGCAGGTGTTCCAGATGGCGCATTCAATTTCAAAGAACTTTTTTTTTTTTGTTATCCAACTTTTTCCATTCCTACAAAAATTAACGGATCAAGAAAATCCTTGAAATGAACAATTTTATTACGAATCTTTGCATAAACGATAATGCATTTTTATCTATTTTCAGAATTATTCAAAAAGCTTTTCCCATAAGTAATTGTGAATAATTATCAATCATCGTCAATAATATTAATTTACAACTTTTTCTTCGATAATTAACAATCGATCATTGTTATTTTATAATGGAGATCGATGTTTTTTCTAATTAATTAATACACAAAAAGTATAAAAAAGACGCGGAAAAAGTTGTATTTTCTCGCCAGAATTTCTCTGGTCGATTATTCCTTCGAGCTCGTGGCGAAGTTTCGAACAGTTCACTGAAGGCATGTATATATATGTATATATATATATATATATATATGCGTCGTTATTCGACTCTCCTCCATCGTTTCAGTCTGTGAGACTAGAAGTACGGCACAGTTTCCTGCACGTAGGTCTGACGAACGGATGTAAATGCCACCGAAACCAGCGGGGGCGAGAGAGACTTGCAGTTAAGTGTCCGTGAGCCCACAGGATTGTTCGGGCGCCGGCACTCCAACTTATGGACACGTCGACAAGCGCTCAAGAAAGAGAGAGAGAGACAGGGAGAGAGAGAGAGAGAGAGAGAGAGAGAGAGAGAGAGAGAGAGAGAGAGAGAGAATTAAGGGTTTGTGCTGAGGGCAGCAAGAGACGAGAGAGCTTTCGTCGACGGGATTAGCGAGAGAACATTGTCGTCGCTGTCGTCGCTGGTGCTGAGAATCGAGAAAGCGAATCAGCATCCTCCACACCTTCCTCCCACCCTCCCTCTGTCTCCCTCGCTCATCGCTCTTCACCGACAATGGCAAAGTTAGCAAGCTCGACTGAAATGATTAATTCATGCCTTTGGCCATTGTCGGACAAACAATTGTTAACGATCGTACACACGAATCGTCGTTGAATTTCATGCTTCACGTTGGCTTGCTCGCTATGTTGTCCATCTTTGTTACATTATAACGGATCTCTAAAACCACGTGATCGTATGCGCTTTGCATAAGCATAAAATATACGCCCTTATGATTTTAAACACGCGAATATAACATCACATAGCTGAATATAACTTGGAACGACTCATCCTTGACGAAACAATGAGAATTGTACGAGGTGCAGACAGTTGGAAATTCGATGATTTGCCAAACTATTATTTAATTGTCTAACGAGATCGCCATCTTAACTTTGATCAATTCGTATCTAGAAATTATCTGCCTGGAATTGCAATTATCGTCCAGAGGCGTCACACAACAAAGGGACGATTCTTAATATTCAAAGTTTGACGAGATGTGAGAACAGTGGCTATACGAATGTTCTCTGTATCTGATACGATACGAATATTCAGATCTGTCGTGGTAATCAAGATATTTTGGATGGAAAGATGAGTTGAGAGAGAGAGAGAGAGAGAAAATTGTATCGTCGAATAATTTCTGATGCAAAAGCTACAAAAGCTCACTCGACTCGTATTATACGATGTAATATCGGCAAACGTATAACGCCGGAGAACATTCAAAGCGAAAGTTTCCCATGGCCCTTCGGCTTTCTCTATCCGTGGTGTGGATATTACACATAGTAGGGGAGAGAGAGAGAGAGAGAGAGAGAGAGAGAGAGAGAGAGAGAGAGAGAGAGAGAGAAAATAGCCCGAGGGTGTGTGTATATAAAAGGCGAGCGCCTCGACCGTAAAATAATAAAATACCGCTTATAAAATATAAACTGCCCCTCCTTCTCTTTGCACCCCTGCGGCAAGAAGAAAATATACCTAAGACAGCAATTAAATTTTATAGTGTGGTTGCTAAGGTCGGATCGTAAATATCGTAAACAGCGAAGAGAATGCTTTACATGTGGCTACTGTTAACGCTTCCTTTCCAGCAAAAGGTGGAGGGTAGAATTACGACCCTTAAAAGGTCGTGTACTTGTACGTATAATATCAGTAATAACTTTTGTCAGCACGTATAACGAGTAACTATCGATCAACTCGTTGAAAATTTGCACATTCGTCTCTCGTTTGTATTTAAATTTGAATCGGAAAGCTCTTAAAATAATTCAACAGACAAATTAAATGGAAAAATGGAGAATTTATTTATTTATTTTTCAAACAACTGTTTGTTGATATAATACAAAATTACGAAACTCTGATTGAAGAAGATTGTGAGCGTGAAAACAGAGAGGATTTTGTGTGTCTATCTACCTTGGACGAAAACGAAGCAGATTTGAGTCTACAGCGGCTCCGGAAAGACATGGCAGGTGGTCTCAAGGGGGTGGTATAACCGCGAGAGCCAGTCTCAAGGAGCGTCAGTTCTCATCCAGCCAAGCCGAAGGAAACGCGAGTAGTTCAAGAATGAGAATGAGAATGGGAGAGAGAGAGAGAGAGAGAAGGAGAGCGAGTATCCACAGCCTTGATTTAACACCTCGGATTAATTACAGTCTGTGCTCACGCCGTCGCGAGTATATAAGACAGAGTGCTCGGCAGACCCCTGTGGTTATTCCAAACTACAAGAATTTCATCTGCAGACGCTGCCAAGGGAGCGAATTGATTCAAGATCTATCTCGGCACTTTGATATTTCGAGGGAAAACGTGAAAAATTCTGTTTTCTATATATATATCGGTGGAAGGGTGATCAACCCTTATTTACGGTGGTATAAATCTGTACCGGGGGTATCTGCTCTGGAAAGGGGATGAAAGGAGCGATAAGGAGGCGAAGAAGCTGCGAACATGCCATAACCGTACCAAGACGAGGGGAGAACGAGGTCCCCATATACACACACACACACACATACATATATATATATATATATATATATATATATATATATGTAACATTATGTTGTATATGCCTTGGGATCCTTCAACCTCGAAGAATCTCATCTCGAGTTTTGCCACCCCTTATTTCTCAACTCCCTCCGTGACCCAGATCGATGATACACGGGGATGGTGACTCGACGTCTCTCATCCGCGAGTTATTTCTCTCCACACGGGCACACACATATTGTAGCCGCAGGGCTCGAAGGGTAAAATAAAAAAAATACATATATATATATATAGGTACATATGAGCTTGAACGATCGCAGTTTGTGGGCAAAAAGAATTGAGCTAATTTTTTTTCGAAATAATTGCGATAAATGCGATTGCACAAAGAGATAGAGTTTTATATATGAGGAGAACGACAGATTTTTGGCCATGTATAAAAATCATTTTCTCGTCAATCTCTCTCTCTCTGGCCTGTCCGGCTCGTGAATTCTCTCGAGAGTTCTCGTTTACGGCTTTTGTGCGAGAATGAGAGAGGGCCATTCCCCGAAGACCCGGTGGAGCTTCTCGCGTTTTCCGGTGCAAACACTCGTTTCCGGTATCTGTGGAGAAAGTACTAGAAGAAGAAGAAGAAAAAGAGAAAGTCTCCTTCCTCTCTTTTGGAAGGAGAATCTATTGAAGATAGGGCAGAGTCTCTTAAATTCTTAAACGATTCTGTCGTTGGAAGAAAAGCGCAGGAAGAAGGAGAGAAAGGGATGAAAGAGTTTGGGGAGCACGGGCGGGCACTGAGAGGGGAGCACGGGCGGGCACTGAGAGGGTGACTATAAAGCTACCCCGTAAACAACCGAAATCAATTAGCAGGAACGTAAAGTAAATTACGTCCAAGGCTAAAGAGACAGGAGGGTGAAACTTCACAGAGCTTTTATCAGCGGACATATAAACTGTATCAATATTTATCGTCTGCACATAAAACCATAAAGGCGTATGTAATTAATTTGAGGACAGCACGTACACCCTTATGGTGTTGGACACGCGATGCCCTTTGCACTAAAAATCTTATCCGATGAGTCGTGAATGTTCCTGAACTCTCTCGCTAAAAGGGCGCCAAAGCTTTCGCGAGACTTCCGGGGGTGACAAAGTTCAACTTCACACATGAACGAAAAAAATGATGGATTTTTCACTGGTCGCGCGACGCGCTAGAATCAAATTGTCCAGAAGTCTCGGATTATTACGCCAACTTGATGGAGAAATTTTTTGAAAAGCTCGTTGTGTTCATACGTATAGTCATAGAACTCGCGTGAGTCGAGACGCGAGAGCGCCATCAGCGGCAGTTTATGGCACTAATGCCAGAGAGGGCGTTGCGTATATATATATAGACGGATATTGATGCAGGGTAAAGGGTTCACGCGACTCGAGAGTTGTTCACGTCTAGAAAAGCGCGAGCAGCTCCCGGGCTGCTCTGACACCTCTTGCACATTTATCACCTCATTCGCCCAGGCTTTTGCTTTTATCCGACGACAACGCGTGTCCTGGAGGGATTCGAAGCCTCCACATGACACCAACATCAGCGAGAGATGCGAAAAGAGCTTCTTTCGTTTTTTGACGTCTCGTTCACTCTCACTCTGGTGCCATTGATAGTAAATTTAGCACATGGGCACCGAACTAACCGATGATGATGTTGGGTCTCTTGACTTCCAGTTTTCATGGCGTAAAGCTTATATAGAAGCGATGATGAGCCGAATTTGAAGAGCGATTTTCTTATCTCGAGAAAAAACTGAAGATCGACTCCTTTTTCTTTATTTATTTTTCATGACTTTTGGTGAATTCTCGCTAGAATCCTTCCAACAGACACATAGAGGAGACGCCCCTCTCTCTCTCTTTCTCTATTTCGCTTACGATGGCGTCAAGAATCATCGGAGAAACATCAGAGAGAAGAGACTTATCGTCTTACATACTCAAGTCTCACGTATGTTACGACTTGTTTACCTCGCCCTCTCTTCCAGATGGCAGGCTCGGAGCCATCAAGAGGAAAAGATGGAGATGGAGGTTTTTGAGGAAAAGGGAAAATACAGCTAGAGCGAATTCACCACACATATACGCAGAGAGGATGAGAAGATCCGACCGGAAGTCAGTCTCCGTCTGTCACGTCGCACCGTCGATCGCTGAGCCGATCAAAGATTCACGCAGGACATGTTGCTTGATATACTGCACTTTTCTCGATCGAGGACCTTTTTCGCGTTCCATATCATCCAATGCATATCATGCCTTGACAACTGTACAGCTTTGTATATCTATTTATAGAATGGGGAAAAATCGAAAAGTCGACGTGTATAAATCGATCGCTATGATTGGCCGATTCTACCAAAATTCTATATAAACTCAGTGCATTTTCTATCTACGAGCCATTCTGTGTCAAATAGAAAATATTTTTTCGAGTCATTTGAGAAATGAACTGGTTAAAAAAAAAAAAAATCTGCAGTTCATCGAGATCGGGACACAGAGGGCGAGAAAATCCGACCGGAAGTCAGTCTCCGTCTATCACGTCATGTACCGTCGATTGGTGAGCCGATCAAAAATTCCCACAAGAAATGTACAGCTTTTTATGTCTATTTATAGAATGGGGAAAAATCGAAAAGTCGACGTGTATAGCTCGATCGCTATGATTGGCCGATTCTACCAAAATTCTATATAAACTCAGTGCATTTTCTATCTACGAGCCATTCTGTGTCAAATAGAAAATATTTTTTCGATTCATTTGAGAAATGAACTGGTTAAAAAAAAAAAAATCTGCAGTTCATCGAGATCGGGACACAGAGGGCGAGAAAATCCGACCGGAAGGCAGTCTCCGTCTATCACGTCATATACCGTCGATTGGTGAGTCGATCAAAGATTCCCACACGAAATGTACAGCTTTTTATGTCTATTTACAGAATGGGGAAAAATCGAAAAGTCGACGTGTATAAATCGATCGCTATGATTGGCCGATTCTACCAAAATTCTATATAAACTCAGTGCATTTTCTATCTACGAACCATTCTGTGTCAAATAGAAAATATTTTTTTGATTCATTTGAGAAATGAACGGGTTAAAAAAAAAAATCTGCAGTTCGTCGAGATCGGGACACAGAGGGCGAGAAAATCCGACCGGAAGTCAGTCTCGGTCTATCACGTCATATACCGTCGATTGGTGAGTCGATCAAAGATTCACACAGGGCATGTCGCTTGATATACTGCACTTTTCTCGATCGAGGACCTTTTTCGCGTTCCACATGATCGAATGCATATCATGCCTCGAAAACTGTACAGCTTTGTATATCTATTTATAGAATGGGGAAAAGTCGAAAACTCGATATGTATAACTCGATCGCTATGATTGGTCGACTCTACCAAAATTCTATATAAACTCAGTGCATTTTCTATCTACGAGCCATTCTGTGTCAAATAAAAAAATATTTTTTCGATTCATTTGAAAAATGAACGGGTTAAAAAAAAATCTTTATTGCAGTTCGTCGAGATCGGTGAAAAATTAACTCAGATGAAAAGAAAAAAAGTGAAGAAAATGAATTAGGAGGTTTTTGAAAATTTTGTTTTAATTTTTTTTATCATTTGAGATGAAAAGACCCATGGATGTGACAGCGGTATATTTTCTCGTCCGTGGACGTGTCACTCGCACAACTTGAATGCAGGAAGACGAACTTCGATCATACGGAATACACACATTCTCGTGTGCACCGTCGCACAGACCTTTTTCCTTCCTATTTTTTTTTTTCAGTCTCTCTATCGTTGGCCTTTCCGCTTTTCCTTCCTTCACGAACGTGACTCTTCTCTCTTTATTTTCTTATTTTTTTTTTTTTTTTTTACCCGCTCCCAGTTGGCAAAAGACGCGCCCATTTCCGCTTTTGCCCGCAGTCAACTCGCAACTGTGCACAACTTCTCTGTTTCTCTCTTCGACATAGGGGAAAAAGAAATTCTGGTAAGCAAGAGAGATCGAGAAAGTAGAGAAAAGCGTCGGTGAACATTTTCTCTCTCGTCATTCTTTGCTGGAAATGTCCATGACGACGACGACAACCAGTCACCGTGGCTAGAAAAGCTTTGGTGGTTCCTTTTCTCTAAATTGTTCTTTTCATAGAATTGATTTTTTTTTCTCAAGATCAATTTTTTTTTCAGATTTTACGAAAGCCAGAAAATATTATTTTATTTATAATAAAAAATAATAAATAAAAAATGCATCATGTAGGAAATTAACAATGGATCGAGGGCGCGGATAAAAAAAATATTTCTACAATGTCGAGATAATATGTGAATATTTGCGAGGTCGAAAGGCGAGGAAGAAAATAAAATTTTCGACAACCATATCTTTGTGTAACCTCCATGGACAGGGTTAATGAGAATGATGTAAAAGATCCAAGAGAGTTGCAAGGCTGATGTCCCAATTAAAATCACATACGTTATCGCGAGTGCACGAGGCTTTATTGTCCTTTTGGCTCGTTTACAGGGAGACCCACAAGATGAGGGCAACGGGCAAGGTTTTAAGGGCATACCAACGTTATATCCATTATTAGAGAAATGTACCAGCTAGCTTTCTCATATATCGTATGATCATTAATATTCACCCTCGTTTGTGTATAAGCCTCAACTAACCCTCAAATATAACCCCTTCTCTCCCTCTCTCCAAAATATACATATATGTACTCTTTGGTCACCTGTGTACTTGAAACTCTCTCTCTCTCTCTCTCTCTCTCTTTCACACACACACAAATACATGCACACAAATATTGAAATCGCTCGGATGAAGGAGGATGTGCGAAGGGATTCTGAGGCGAGCGATGTGCCTTTAATAGCATCGAGGCAATCCTTCTCGTAATGAAATTTCGAGCAAGCCAACCATTAATTGCAATAGAGAGACTGACAGAGCAAGAGCGAGAGCGAGAGAGAGAGAGAAAGAGAGGGAAAGAGGGAGAGAGAGGGAGAGAGAGAGACAGAGAGAGAGAGAGAGAGAGAGAGAGAGAGAGAGACAGAGAGAGAGAGAGAGAGAGAGAGAAAGTGAGCACGAGAGTATAATCAAAGGATGCTATTTCAATCGCAAATTGATTGAAATTTTCATTACACAGCTTTCCTCATTATGTCCCATCTTTATAAAGCATTTCCATTAGCTAACAAAAAAAAAAAAAAAAAAAAAAACGAAAATACATATTTGTAGTCTGGAAATTCTACCAGCGTCACGATGAACCAACACCAGAGAGCTTTTTGCAGATCGTCGTCGAGCTTGTCTGACACGCGAGAGCGTTAATGGGTTAATAACCGTTTGATCCTTGGAAAATTCCATCTGGGCTATTACGGACTCTCTTGCTAATGGGAATGTTGACGTTATATAGAAACTGCAAGCAATTACCTAATGTTCAATTTTCCAGGAGAATCCAACATTTTATGTACCGGAGCGACTGTCCACGTGTGTATTTATCATCCATGACGATTGTCCTGTAGTTTCTTATTTTCTCTATTTTCTCCTCTCTCTCTCTCTCTCTCTTTCTTATCTATTGCAGCAACAAAGCTTTGGGCTTTCATCGTGGAGATATCCAATTTGCGCTCCTTACCTCTATACCAACAATTCATTGACATGCCAAAATGACGATAAACCAGTGATGAAAATAACAAAGTCCTTTAACTCCATTTTAAAAAGGATTTTCTAACAAATTTAATAGCGAATGATTACAAAAATTATAACTCTCAATTATTACAAGAATAATGCCGAATAATTACTACCTCACAATCCATTAATTATTTATTTCAGAAAATTTCACCCTGAATGATTCAAGTGAATTTCGTACTTATGGTTTATGTAATTTCGATCAATAAATTTTAATTACTTCTTATTTGAAAATGTACTCGTGAGATTGAAGTTGATTGCGCTGAATTATTTAAACAAATTTATACATTTTATATATAAGTTCTAGGTGTATTTCCAGCTCGAGAAAACGTGGATCGAATCGTCGTGACTGAGTCGTGGAAAAGCTATAATAAATGACAAAAAGAGAGAGGGAGAGAGAGAAAGAGGGAGATAAATAGTGGAATGAGGGTTATATATAGAGAAGCCAACATGCTGTTATAAACAGAGGAAAAACCTCTTTCGGAATTTATTTGCGAGCTTGGGATGGCGTTACATGGAATACGAAATCGCTCTTTGCGCGGGTTTCGTTCCCCTCTCTCTCTCACTCTCTCTCTCTCTCTCCGTTTCTCCCTTTGGCGATCGCACCAATTAAACGAGAGCACCCATTCTGAATTTATTACGAGACTGCTTGGGCTTCTGGCTAACTTTCTGTCTATATATGCTCTCCCTTGGTCGTTGTACACACACTGGATACATCGACTCGATACACAACATGTAGGAGGCGGAATCGCTTCGTCACTTTTGGGTGTACGACGTAACGAGAAGCGAACCCTTTGGGTCTTGCAGCCGGGGGTTGGTGGGAAAGGGGTGGGTGGGGGGTTAGAAATAGTAGCACAAGTAATACAACCTCAGGCCACGCTGCCAGGAAGCAGGGAGAGAAGGAGAGGAGGAAAGTGGGAAGCCAAAAGCAACTAGTTTACAAATTACGATTCCGCCCACAATCTCATCGATAATGGCCAATCGAAATTCACCTCTCGATGAATTCTTTTATCGAAAATAAAATATTTTTTTTTCCCAAAATTCATTCGTATTCTCTTCTTACGATACCGAAGACATTCAAATGAAAACCAGAAAAATATGAAAATCTAATTACTGGATACTGATTGGAAAAAAATTATTTTTATTTTTTCCAATAATTGCTGATGACTAGTCTCGTCTAACCTTTTTTTTTAATACTGATTTATTCAAACGATGCTTATTCGAGCGTCATAATCACATTAAAAACGTGATATGGGCGAATGACGAATACTTTTAATTGAGAAAAATATGGTCTGTTTTTTTGCCGAGGATTTTTTTTTTGTCAGGCCGTGCATTAATTCAGGATTTATTTTTTTCCAATCGTCGATTCATGGTCGAGCGGCGAATGTTCGGTATGGCGCGAATGAGCTAGGACAATGGTCGAGTCGGCTCGCTAGATGTTCTCTCTCTCTCTCTCTCTCTCTCTCTCTCTCTCTCGCACTTCAATGAGAAAAATCAATTGGGACGAAATGTATGAAGTATATATGTATATATATATATGTATAGCGTGTGAAAAACTTGGTGCAAAGGGGCATACAGAACTGGTTAAATAAAAGCTCGACCAGCCATTAGGGATTCGTTGCGGGTACGAGAGAGTCGAGAATAGGCCGTAATAGTGTTCACGAGTGGTGGAGTAGGTTGTGAATATAGTGTGGAAGGTCGGGAATGGGACAAAAGAGAGAGAGAGAGAACTAGAGAGTGAAAGAGGGAGAGAGAGAGAAAGGGAGGAAGAGAAAGGGAGAATGAAGGAGATAGAGAGAGAGAGAGAAAGGGAAAAAGAGGGAGAAAGAGGGAGAGAGAAAAAGGGAGAAAGAGGGCTAGAGAGAGAAAGGAACAAAGAGAGTGAGAGAAAGAGGAAGATAGAGAAAGAGAGAGCTGTATGCAGTGCCGCTTCGAGGGGCGAATATCGAACGATCAGCAACGTTAAAACTGCACACACGTGGAATTTCACCAAGGATTTTTTATATTTTTTTATTACTATATCGACATTATATATGAGAACAACAGAGACCGGTAGTGGAACACAGTCTATTTTTCCTGACTCACCGTTAGCCACTCGACCAAGTCGTTTTAAAATGCTATGATCGGTAACGTTTCCGGATCTGCAACCCCCAAGCTTTTTCTCTTTTTTTTTCAGAGTGTTTTTTTATCTCGAAAACAAAATCCCTTGGCATTGAATACTTGCAAACGTCGATATATCACCAACAAATTGGTTGACAAGGACGATTTTTATGGATTGTCTTCACTCATTTACGTTTTTTTTTTTTTTTTTTGGTTCGACCTTTATTCCATTGTATTTTTTTGCGAAAGTGGAATAAGATGTGGGATGTCTTATGGCGAAAGAAGGAATTATTGAAATAGCCAATATGGCGATAATTACAAAAATAAATGAATGTGATTAATCGAATGAAATCGAGCTCAGAATTTCTAGCTCAAAATTCTGCCATCGAGTGGCGAATGACATTAAAAATGCTGAAATTAAAGTCCATTTTGCAGTGATGATTATCGTGACTGAGAACAAAGTACGAGTCAATTTGTCACGTTTTATAAACTTCTCTCATGACATTAAGGGCTTTGGTAAACTGGGCATATTTTCTATTAGAATTTTTATTATCAGCTGGAAAGTAGCTCGGTGAAAAAAATATATCGACAAAAATATTATAAATGTGAAGATCATACTAGAATTTTCGACAGAGATACAACTACCATTTTTCTCAGTGGAAAGTACAAAATGGAAGATGAAAGATAGCAAGTCTGGAATGTGGTGAGTCCATGCAACAAACCATCTCTGTTTCCAAGCTTCTATTTATCTGTCTGTCTGTCTATCTATCTATATATTTTCAGAGTTGCAGTTACAATAGTGCAACCATGCCAACCACTTCTCTCCTCGTTCTCTCACTTTTACCACTTTTTTTTTTTTTTATCAAACATTATTCTCGTCATCTTGCTGTACCGAAGAAGAGGATGCAGCATCGCTACATCTTCGTCACGTCAACGAGTCGACGAGAGGGAGAGAGAGGGAGAGAGAGAGAGGAGAGAAAAAGACGAGAAGCTCGCTTAATTTAGGAGGGAAAAAATTCTGCAGAGATCAAAATTGGGCCTGAAATATGGAGGCAGACGTAACATTGACTTTTTAGGAATAAAGAAAATATGATGATATAAATTTTTAAGGGATGAACAAAATACAGTGACAATTTTTAAGGGATGAAGAAAATATCGTGACATCAACTTTTCAGGGGTGGAAATACGTCACCGGTCGAAAAGTACTTCTCTATTCTTTTTTATCCCTTTTCTGTGCTCACACAACTCTCTGCGAGTGGAGGGTCTATATGGGCAGTGACAGAGAAGAGCAGAGAGCCAAATACACTGCTATCTTTCTCTCCTGTAACTCGATTTCTCCATGAAATTCCACTTTCCTTTATTACACGCGAGAGCACTCAAAGCGATCTCATATCCGCGTGGCTCTCATCTCTTTCCCTCTCTCTCTCGATTCTCCACAAACTCAATTCCTTATCTCCCATTCTCCGAGCGTTACCGAACTTTATATACAAGTTGACTTTAAGTGAGTTTCGAGAATGTCAGATTATTGCAAAGATGTGAGAGCCAAGACACATCGAGATTCTTTTATTAGTTGAGTTATCTGTCTGCGAATTATTGGAAAACGTCAAAGTGAAATTTTACGGATACGAATTTTAAATCCTACCTTTGAATCATCATAATTTAATAATTTATTTCGACATCAATTATTTCTCTTCTATTTCTTATCATATTTCTGCCCACGAATCCCGAAATCCTGAAATGCCTGCTGAATAATCATGGCGGCAAAAAAAACGAGATGCATGAATAAATACAAATAAATGAACGGTGGGAAGAGAGGAGAGAGAGAGAGAGAAGAATGAGAAACATCAATTTCCCAGGCAAGAACGCGGGTACTTTGACGAAAAGTGGCGATTAACTTTAAAGCCCGATAAGTTAACAGCTCGAGGACACGATGTCACGCGTGTTGAGGAACGATGCAAAAGATGAAGAGCAAGGCGATAACGTTGAAGCTGTGAGTGACGTCCTGGCTCGTCTTTTTCTACCTCTCTCTCTCTCTCTCTCTCTCGACATGCACGAACATTTTAACGGTTGATGGACGCACATATGTGCAATTTTCATGGATTGAATCAAGTCAATAAATCCTCTTATGAGGCAAATTAAATGTATTGAATAGAGGCACCCTCATAAAAATAATGGAAATATGGAATGGAAATAAATGGAAATAAGGAAAATCAGAATGTTTACATATAGATACGAGTTAGTAATAAAAGAAAAAACGAGCAAGATTCGAGTTTTATTCAACAGTGTCTGACCTGTATCGGGCGTAACTACTGAACTGCTCGTCTGACAAAATGAACAAAAATCGAAATACGTTCGCTTCCATACGCATTCGTATATTATTGCAATATTTTTCTTTCTCTCATTCGTGATCGTATCTTGTGATATTCCGCGTCTCGATATTTACATGGGACTCTATAAATTGCGTTTTTCATTAAGACTCTTACTGGCCAGCTTCTCGATAACGAGGGCAAAGAAGAGGAAAAAAAAAAAAAGAATCAACAAAGTTTCTAATTTCCCAAGCGAGCAAAGTACATTGACTGTGATTAGTTGTGGGTGCTTGCAGACGTGAAAACAAGTCAGTGTGCATGTGTATGAAAAATGTGAGTCTTGCACAGCATCCGGTTGAAAGTTTAAGTAGAGACGATTGCGAGAGTGTAGCCACGTTTGAAGTGGTGCCCGACCAAGCTCGAGTAGACATGGAAAATCCACTTTGCTCGTTTTCCCTCTCTCTCTCTCTCTCTTCCTCCCTTTCACTGTCTGTGCTTGGCGGTTTATGTAACGATACTTCGAGTTTTACTGTAATTTGCAATTGCTCGTAAGTTTTTTTCCGAGCTCGCATTCATCACTGAATATATTTACGAAGCACGCAGAGACCTTTATTATACTTCGTGGTTTTATATACAGAGTTTGCAAAAAGTTGATAAATAATTTGGAAGCACTTTTTTTTTTCTTGTATCCGCGAAAGTCTCTCAATCTTTTTTTTTTTTTACATTCGTGAACGATCGAAACGATTGTATGTACGTAAAAGTTTTCTCGTGCCAGAGTACACGATGAGGCAACTACGACGACGACGACCGGACACAACGATGATGCTTGACTTTTCATTCCGGATTGGCTGACAGCCAACACGTGCCCCTCGAGGGATGAAATCGAGAACCAAATCGATTGAAGTTCTTTTCTATCGCATAGCCAGCAGGGCCACTTGGGAATTTACACATTTCATGATGCTCGAGCATCGATTTTAAGGGGGATGTAAGGATATTCTCAACGTTGACCCAGGCCAGAAACTAACTTGACTCTCAAGCTTCTAAATTATACCATTACTGTGATTCTCACGAAAAAAAAAGAGAATATTTCCTGTCTCGAAGCTTTTCGACGTTTTTCCATTTCCCAGAATTCTCAATATTTTTTGAACTCGGATCATTGACCTGTCGATTCAAGCATATATTGATCAGCCACAAATATCGAGCCAATGTTCGACGAGCTTTTTCTTCATTCGCGAGATTTTTTCCTCCTGCTATTCAGTCCCATTAACAAGAGTTCCTTCATTCGTAAAGGGATCAATCGCGAATGAGGTCAAAGGTCTCCAAATGCCCGAATCATGGCCAAAAGATTCTTCTAATCAATAAAAAAGCTATTCATCAATCCCTTTTGAGATCATTTATATTGTTCTTCCGATAATATTATCTGGTTGGATTTTCTCCATTTATCAATATTTGCCATCAACGAGCACAGAACTTGGACAAAATAAAACGTGGGTGCCTAAAAAAAAATCATAAGAAATTTAATAATAGCCTCATATTCTCTTATGCCCAAAGGGCGGGGGGGGGGGGGGGGGGGGTCACCTTATTATCTTTAATTAGGTCAGATCCAGTTCCACGTCAGTCATGCATCAACAAATGACTTGGTAAATAATCTCTTTTTTACTCCCGACTGCAGGGCAAAAACACGAGAGTATGCGTTTGGCTTATTTGGGATTTAAATCCATAAAAAAAAAAACATTACGAGCCAAATAAAATAAAAAGGTCGATGAAGTGACATTTTTATGGTACATTTGAAATGCTCTACTCGTAATCGAGTTTACTCCATATATAGTCTACAATAATTGCTTGGAAAGACAAACGAAAGTCTGTATATACACACAGACGCATATATATATATATATAGCGAAAGGAAAAAGGAGGACTGCGGCGAAGAGAGCTTTTCCTATAGACAGTGGTGGTCGTAATGGCTATGGGAGTTTGTAGAATCGGTCCTCTTGGTCTTCCTCCTTGTATCGAATTGTGTATCCGTTCGTTGAGTCCTAATTGCTCGATGGCATTGGATTCTCTCTCTCTCTCTCTCTCTGTGTGTCTGTCTTTGCGCCAAAGCTAACTATACAGTTCTCATACTAGAATGAACAGAAGCAGCAGTAGCAGCCAATCAGCTTGCCGGCTCGAAACAATTAATCGACTTATTTCTTCGTTAGTTGAGTAGGAGAGAACGAAATGAGAGAGAGAGAGAGAGAGAGAGGGGGCTGATAAGAGCCGGGCACGTTCAGTATTCCAACGGTAAAGCCAAGACTTCGACGAACCTTCTCCCTCCCTCCCACGCAAGGCCTCTCTCACCGGAGAGTTCAGCCCAAGTTTTGATTGCTTCCGCAATGAGCTTTGTTAAATGTTAAATAGGCAACGATGCGTCATTGTCTACTGGCTCAGAGCGGAGTTGGTGGTAAAGTCGCGGATTTCTCTCTCTCTCTCTCTCTCTCTCTTTCTCTCTCACCATTAAGTAATACACGCATCAAATCTTTCTATTTCGCAAACATCGTCAATGACAAACAGTGATGACGACAATAGTGAAAAAAAAAAGTATTGAAATTAAAATGATTCCGGAATTATTTGTAATCATTTTGTCCTTTTTATCCGATTTTTTTCAATTTAAACGCTGCCAGTTTGTAACCAAAAATTCGATCCCAAAATTGAGTCGATCTTATTCTTGTGTTTTCTCTCGGGAATAGAAGGCAGAGAGAGAGAGAAGAAAATAGATTTTTGGTTCGATTTTATTTCAACGAAATCGTGAGAGCTTATCCTTTCGAGGGGGGGAGGAGGAGGAGGAGGAGGAGATAGGCGAGCCAGTGTTTCGTTCCTCATGCTCGTTCGGCAAATGTCAAAAGACGATGGTAGGTAAATTTGCCGTAGGGTCATTGGTCGAGAACGGTATGATAAAGGACGAGGAAAATGTGAGAGCATGCAGGGAGGCTCTCGATATCTCGAGATGGGAAACGTCTCTATCGTTCTCCTTGTGATGTTCACTCAGCTCTGTCACTTTATCTCCTTGCTTCGCTCGGTTCTCGTAACTCTTGCTGGTCGCTTTAGCCCCCGGGACGATCAGGAGATGCTATTGGATCATACTAGGATATAGCACGACCGGCCACTGCGTCAATATTAGTTTGATATACACAAAGGCAAAGGTTATAACGTTTCACGTCTCGATCGTGAGATAGGATGGCAGAGAGAGGGATAGAGAGCGAGAGAGAGGGGAAGGGGAAGGGATATATAACCCTTCGAACCTTCAGCGATAGAATAAACCAAGATATGATATATCGTAAGAAAAGATGACAGGCTTGTGTGATCGAATAGAGGCTGCCTCGTTTCCCATTCTCTCTCTTTTTCTACCTCGTAGACAATTGAACGATTTTTTCTCTACAGCACTTATACATAGCAATATGTGTATTTTCTTTCCTCACAGAACACTACAAGGTGCTTCAAGTCTTGTTCAATACCCGACATTGTACTGACTCTGTACTATTCACGATTGAATACACAAAAGTTTCGCAAAGACCAAACGAATATTCCCTCGAATTGGATTCATCAGAGGGAAATTTACCTAAATGGGGCAAAGGTCGGATCTGTTTTTCACTAATTCTTGTCAAATTTGTTGTGAAATTGTTGTAAAGCGACAAGAAAATTAAAAGCAATGAAAAATATTGTAAAAAAATAAATATTTATAATGTTTAAAAAAATATGTGATGTTTCTGCTTTGGAGGATCCTATTTTGCTGGCTTTCCTGCTCATCCACAGAGGAAAAAGAAAACTGGCGTGGGTATGAATACTGTACATCGTGTAACACACTGAGACAACGTGAGCGAACTGGTAATTTTTTGGTCTCATTCCCCCTCTCTCCCTTTATCGCTTGTGGTTGATTTTTTTTATTACATCGTAAAAGAGTAACTGCTCGCTACCGCATAGACGTGCTGCCACACGCGGGGGTTTATTCGCGACTAGTAGAGAATCGTTGGACAATTAAATTTCCCGGAAAAACCAGTTTGAATCACTGTAGTTTTTAGACAGACAGGGTAGAGCCCTGTCTCTCTAAAAACCACCCCTGACGCAAATTTACGATGTGCGGCATACCAGGAAAACTGGGTAAAAAAAATTACGTGTGTGCTGGCCTATTTTTTTTTTTTTTTTCGTGTATACAGACGATCGATGGACGAAAATCGTTCTGAAAATCGAGTCGCAAAAGAAGGGAGTGAGAGGGAGCGAAAAGGCTAATTTGATTGGATTGGATAATCGTGAATTGACGATTATATGAGAACTTTATTCTATTATATTTTCTCTCTCTCTCTCTCTCTCTGTATCTTCGTCCATTTTGTATCAATATAAAGATGTAAACGATCGATCGTGTGGCTAGTATCGGCAAAGGGACCAAATACTCGGCTATGTATACGAAAGACATTGGATTATACGAATGGATATTCGATATAGTTATGGCGTTTTAATTCTTGGGTAGTTTTTAGAGAGACAGGGTAGAGCCCTGTCTCTCTAAAAACTACCCCTGACGCAAATTTTCGATGTGCAGCATACCGGGAAAACTGTGTAAAAAAAATTACGTGTGTGCTGGCCTATTTTTTTTTTTTCGTGTATACAGATGATCGATGGACGAAAATCGGTCTGAAAATCGAGTCGTAAAAGAAGGGAGTGAGAGGGAGCGAAAAGGCTAATTTGATTGGATTGGATAATCGTGAATTGACGATTATATGAGAACTTTATTCTATTATATTTTCTCTCTCCCTCTCTCTCATTCTCTCTCTCTATCTTCGTCCATTTTGTATCAATATAAAGATGTAAACGATCGATCGTGTGGCCAGTATCGACAAAGGGACCAAATACTCGGCTATGTATACGAAAGACATTGCATTATACGAATGGATATTCGATACAGTTATGGCGTGCATAACGCTCAGAGGGGTCGAAAACACGATATCGTTCATCACGAACTATCCACGTCGTTGCTTCAATCGCTTGGGAATAACAGAAAGTATGGACGAGCTGTCGGTTATTATTTCGCAAACGTTTTTTTCCCCCCTTCATACGCGACCCCATCAATTGAACACGGAAAAGCCCAAGTAAAGTTTTTTTTTTCCGTCTCGAGCTTCGTCCTCGTACTCGCATTTAAAGATATACGTTCAGTTTGCTTGAATTGTCGGGGTAAAAAAATCGACATGCATGTATTCAAGAACTGGACATCGGGGAACGTAATTATGGAGTGTCGTCGAAGAGATGTAACTCTATATATAGTACTTACGAACCCGAGGGAAAACCATCGACTCGAGAAAAGCCACGTAATATTTTATGAGCGCTTCTCTTTCCTCCCTTCTTCACTCACCCAAAGAGCAATTATATATATATATATATATATATATATATATAATTTTTCCACTCGTTTTTCTTCGTAATAGATTTTCTTGAATGTTCCTCATCGTGACATTATCCTTACCTGTAACAAATGAATAAAAAAAAAAAAAACATAATAATTTGTTCAATTATGTATGACGGAGAATGTCGAATATTGTCGACGAAAAACCATGAAAATTTATATCGATGGTAAAACGCAAGAAAGTCGATTAATCATGGATCATAGACAGTCGATACGCCCTTTTAACTTCAAGCCATCAATATTATCGATCAAACTTGGCGATAAAATAACAATAATATTATGCAATGAAAAATTATCTTTTTAACTCTGTAGCTGTTGAATTCAGGGCGAAATTTTTATTTCCGTATTTTTTTTATATTTTTTTTTAATACATTGCATTCGCTGGTGTGCCAACGGAACGCAAAATTTGAGATATAAAATGTGACGTATTTTCTGAAATCCAATTTCCGTGTTTTCATGGCTGCGGCAAAATGTATATATATATAGGCCTATATAGCCACGTAGCTTATATATATATATATATATAGGTTAAGGGGGTATGTTGTGTATGTGTGTATGAAGCGAGGGTGGTTCACGACATGCTCGCAGTCCATTTTACAAGAGTATTTCGGAGCCTCCATCGAATGGTTTGACGTAAAAAAAATGTGATTTCGTACACGTCGTGGGCCGTTAAAAATTTTACGACCGTCGTTTCTCTCTCTCTCTCTCTTTCTCTCTCTTTCTGCAGCCTCGTTCACAACGAAAATCCAATATTCATTACCGTAAAACAATTACATGCTCTCCGGTGTGTCTCACCTTGTTCTCTCTCATCTCTCTTGCACTTTACGGCTGCTACCTGCGCTCCCCTATCTACTGTATTCTGTACTAGCATTTCTCCCTGAAAGCCGAGGGTCTGTGAGCGTTCACCCCTTGTATTTTTACGGTGCTGATCTTCGACTCGTAACATAACGAGAATTTCTACCACGAAATGTACGAGAGGCAATGAGAAAGGGGTAAAAAAAAAATTTGCACGTTTCGTATGCATAAATTCTGCACGATAATATGCACCGAATACTTTTAACGAGAGTAATAATTATGGAATTAGAAATGAAAAAGTTCACTGCACAATTATATGGAGATATATGTATATTTTATTTTTTTTAATTTTTTATATATAGACGTAAAAGAGCATTTTAATGTGTAAGAGTCTCGACTGTATTCGTAAAACCGCGAATGAAAAGCGGAAAAAGAATGTCGCTGACCACGCGCCATTTCCCCCGATGACGATCTCGTGTAATTTACTTCCCTTTTTTTTTTTCTCATTCACCAGGAACCTGAAAATGTGGCTTTGAAACCTCCAGGGAAACGTTTTTTCCAAACCAGCAGTGACCCAGTCTCTAGTTTCGATCGATTTGCAAAAATTGTCAGGGTGCATTGTATATTGGGCATTCCGGGTCAAGTGGAAAATGTCATTTCAAATGATTTTCCAATAAAGTAATTATGAATAATTTTCAATGAGACATTCAAAAGTGGCCATTAAAGTAATCCTCGTTCTTAATTAGGAGAAACAATTTTTTTAGATATAAAATCGTCGAGATTTCTATAGAAAATAAAAAACATTTGGTTTTTTTTTTTTTTTTTTAAGTTCTGTTGATTCTGAATTGAATGCTCCAAAAATTTAAATACATTATTTATGTATGTAATATTGAAGCTGCAGAAATATGAATGATTTTTTATCACAATAATTCAGTAATATAATATTTATCATCAGAACGAAAATATAATTAATCATCAACGGTTGATCGAAGCCATGCATATAAAAATATGCCATTCAATTAAATTGGTCGAGCATGGTACTTTATATACATAATATATTTTTATTCATAGCAGCTCAACGTTACGCACCTCAATTTTATATCCACATATTTATGCATTTATATGCAAGCACTCGGTGCTTGCATATTTATTTTGACTAGCGTTATTTTCATATTCTCTCGTTACTCGTATTCGTACGTATATCGTGTGGACTAAAGTTTCTTGTTGCTATGGAGCATTTTAGCACAAAAGAGAAAAGGAAGGAGAGACACACGGTAGGAGGGGTGTGGGGGGGGGGGGAGGGTTTTGACAATAGGTCCAATCATCGAGTTGTCGTTACACCCTCATCCCCTTGAAATGCTAAAATCCATGAGGGTGAGTATATTAGAGAACGCATTGGGCTAAAGAGAGAAAAAGAGAGGCACCACACACAGCTCAATTTTCCCAACGCAAAAGCGGCAAAATGCAAAGAAAAGGTAACAATAGCTCGAACACAGAGGGAGAAACAGAGAGAGAGCAACTACATTTACCAAAACAATTTTCTCCACAATGGTAATTTGTGCAAATTTTATTTTTTTATGCAAATAAGCGAGTGCGCTCTCGTTACATCGCACACACACACACACACACAAAATGTATGGTTTTTAGCTTTTGAGTTTTCTATCTCTCTCTCTCGCTTTCTCTGTTCTTTCGTGTATATATCGAAAAAGCTCGAAGCACACGAGAAAGCATAAAACGCTCAATTACCTGTTCCACTTGTTAACCTGGTATTTTGTTATTACTATGCTCGTTATACCGTTGTTTAAATATACCACGAATAAATTCGAGTCGCTCTTTTGACTATGCCAGTATTCCACAATTTTTCATATGATCGACCGTGCTAAAAAATTCAAAGTAAAATTGCAAAACAATTGCAGATTTTTTTTTTTTTTCGTTTTTCCATCTGGCCAAGTATGATAAACGTATAGAGGATTTTTATCTTCATTCCCCGATGGTCCAGAGTTGAAAATTTGAAATACCGGAACACTTTTCTCTTTTCTCACCAGGGACATCGAGGAATATTTTCGATATCCGGTCTCTCTTCTGAATTGAACGAAATTGCTCGGATTTCGGTACAAATTTTTTTTCCATATACTCGACACAACCGGAAATCGAGAGGCTCGTTTTTTTTTTCATTCTTTTTTCTTCTACATGGAGAGAAAGCTCAAGGCAAAATGAGAAACCGTATATGCACAGTGGGAAGAAAAGCCCCTCTTGTAGCAGACGAGAAATGAATTCCGAAAGAGAGCGACGTATTCAAAACTTTGCCTCGAGCCAATTGATATCTACGAGAAAACTGAGAATGGAGAAGATTTTTCTCTATAGTGGAAAAAGAAAGCTCCATGCGATCTCGATAATACCAAAATAAAAGGTGAACTCTTCGTCCATGACCCTATCGTTTGGCGATCGATATATATATATAGCATACAGTATATATATATATATATATATATATATATATATATATATATATAAATATACATATAAATGCAATAGTCAGATCAAAAGTCGAACGACTTCGTCCCAATCAAATCACGAGTTTGAATATTCTTTATACACCTTTGCAGTCTATGAAAATAATAATAATAATGATAACTTTGAATATATTCTACTATATTTATATCGTCCTTCTTTATATTCAGCTTTGCTTCAGCCTATATATATATATATCGTCGTACTTGTATTCAACTATGCGATGATTTTCCCTCCCACATATACTCGAAAATAACGACAACAAACTCCACGAAGAGGAGGAAAGAGAGTGAAGTGCATCGATGAAAAAGTGCTCGAAGAAAAATTGAGATGAAATCATTGAAATATAACAAGGTATATCCTGACAATACAAACTCTTTGGTTCGCGATATCCGCTTTTCTCATACGTCTCGTTATCAGTACACTATTTCGAGGATAACTTCACCGCATTCTATAGATCTACTCTCGTTCCAGAGAATAGAGCGAGTGGCTGCATTGGAGCGAGAAATACAGTGGAGAAAGAATTCGAGTGAGAGACACTTTTGTGTGAAAAAAAAAGGAGACACGAGAAAGCGAGGAAGAGTTGAATAAGACGAAAGAAGAGGATTCGCCGAGTTCAAGTTGATCGGTGGCTTTTAACTTTAGCCGGAAATCACTTTCCTCCATTATTTCACGAGGCTTCTTTCTCTCCATTTTCGCTGCAAAAAAAAAAAAAACTAGATAGCCACGCAGTATTTCTATATACAAATATATGTGGAAAGAGCAGACTGGGGCAAAATGAAACAGGGATGCTCTTAACTCTTTCAGATTCATTTTGTGGCAACTTCCTGTTAACATTTTCTTTTGTTCTTCATAATTTGACGTGGAATTTTTTCTCCAATTCCTGGCAGCATATACGATACAGAATAAAAACAGCCTAAAATTGAAAATTGTAATTTTTTTTTTTGTTGCGTTTAGGTCGTATTACATTTTATCCCGGTAGTTCTATATTAACCTTTTTTTAGACTACGTTATGTACTTTGTATACATAGCACACTGCTGCTATACATACTGGCACTACATAGTACTTGTACACTATATATGCTTTCCTGTGGAAATGAGAACTGAGCATTTCGAGAATTTCACCTCTCGTACTCCTCTTTTCCACCCCCCCCCCCCCCCCCCCCCCTCTCTCTCTTTCTCTCTCAGAACGTAGAAGGGTGAGAGGTGAATGTCATGCATATAACCCCGAGGAATACTCAGTGCACGAGAAGCGTTTTCGCGAAGAGAAGATGGTTTTGCGTCTTCTCTCTTCCATGGGATATATCATGGCACAGAAAGAGTCAACGAGTCCCCGAAAATTTTGCATAAATCCTTATGTATCGCGTGAAGGCAGAGAGAGAGAGAGAGATACCTTAAGTGGATCGGGGGCTGGCCCACAGGGGGTTTTTGCCTTCGCGAAAATAGACGCGGCTCTGTGCGATTTCTTTGCAAAAGATAGAAAGGGAGAAGGAGAGAGAGAAGCAGAGGAAAGCGGCGAGACGGTGACAATTTATTATGCGAGCCAGAGGCGGGTGGAAAATAAATTTCTTCATGCCCATAGGGCCAAAGAATAGAGAGAGAGAGAGAGAGAGAGAAAAATGCATTCTTCGATCGGAGATGCAGCTAGACAGAGAGGGAAAATTGATATAAGTTGAGGTTTGAGTAGGAAGATTCAAGAACCGGAGTAGACACAGAAGAGTCTCTGAGATTTTTTGCAAAAGCATCTTGAAAATATACTCAAGTAGAAAATGCCAAGGAGAAGAAACGTCGAAAGATACTTAAGGAATAGCTTCCATAGATATATGTATATGGAAAAGAAAAATACTTCGAGAAATCGAGTGGAATTCCCTTTGAGCGGTAAAGAAAACGAGAGAGACGCCTCTTATTTGCATATATCAATTTCTCTCTCTCTCTCTCTCTCTCTCTGTGCAGGAGTGATTTCGCTCTAATGCTGATTTTCCGCCACTTCATGCTCGTTAATTGACTAAATTTATCGGAGCAAATATTATATAATGCCGAATTAATTCTCCTTCCGAAGATTCTCTTTATAAAAATTCGTAATTCTTATCAGAGTGATTTTCTTCGACCATCTTGAGAAATCGTAATTGGATATATTACGGTTGATAAAAGTCTCGAAGAAAAGCATCAAAACAGATGCAACAACGCGCCCCGTCTCGAGTTGTTGCAAAGATCTTCGACCTTTCTCTTTATGAATTTATATTTACGTCTCGACGAAAATTTCAAGCGATAATATAAACGCGTCAGAAAAAATGTTGAGAAAATTTCTAGGCGAGCTTTCGCCAGAATCGAGTTGGCATGGAAAACGATGAGAAAAATCTTTCCAGCAATTTATTCGCGTCTTGGAAAAAAAATTCAATCTGCGCCTCCGGATATTTCATTTTCTTCACACTATATACCTTAGTCTTTTTTTTTTTTGTCAATTCTGTCATTTGTCAAATAGGATAAAATTTTACTCGAATTTAATAAAATGTTATTATATTTTGTATCATTTTTTGTTTCAATTATTTCAACGTTTATGGATTTTCACTTTTCCTGCTTCCCTCAATTACTATCCCTGTTTTACCATTTCCGATAACCATCCCGATAAAAATGATAAATAATCGATTCGTTTGAAGAAATTTGTTGTTCCTAAAGTTAATCACAAGAATCGAACAAAAAGTTCCGATTAGCATTTCGATGTTTCACAGACAGGGCGAGTAATTGAGCGGTCATCGATCGAAGTACTGACCGCGCCCAATACAGTTGCAAAATTTCGATGTTAGCCGAAGCGGCGGGTCGTTCGCGCAGCTATCGGTTAAAATTTCGTTACATTTAGAAATAATTTCGAAATAAATTTCGTTACGTTAGAAATAATAATTGGAGACAAAAATTAATTAATATTTTCATTCCTTCTACCAATAAAATACATTAATTTCAATTAAATGACATTTATTTGATTATATAGCTTGGAAAAAAAAATCATATAAATGATGATTATTTAAATAAAGCAAATGCGTTGCTTCAAATATGTGCTCCAGTCCAGAAAAACTTTATTCGTTAAACGCTATCGGTTAAAATTTCGTTACATTTAATAGAAATAATTGGAGACAAAAATTGATTAATATTTTCATTCCTTCTACCAATAAAATACATTAATTTCAATTAAATGACATTTATTTGATTATATAGCTTGGAAAAAAATTCATATAAATGATGATTATTTAAATAAAGCAAATGCGTTGCTTCAAATATGTGCTCCAGTCCAGAAAAACTTTATTCGTTAAACGTGGCTCGACGTTATTCTTTTGCTGAGGCAAAAGAACGAGGCAAAGCGACAGAGCAAATAACTCCAAGGCAAGAAGATCTTTTCTGAATGCCAAGAAAGTCGATTTATCCTCGGTCACACCTGAGCTCGCGAGCTCGACTCCATCCCCGTGCTAAACCCACCCCCCTAGAACATGGAATATATATTTTTTTTCCTCCATTTTCTTCGTATTCCCTTAACGAACTGCACACGTTTTCTTGTCTGCTCTGTACTATAGACACGATGATTCGTGTCTACGTGCACTTTGTACTCTTATCCCGAGGATATACGGATCGTCTCACCTGCACGCGACGTATCCATGATTTTTTTTTTTTTGTTTTTTTTTCATTTTTTCCTTTTCTGTACTTCAAAATAAGCCACAGTAATTTATGAAGCTTCCTCCGAGAAAATCAGGTTTTGTTAGTTCAGAGATGAAAAATAAAAAAAAAATACATTTTTATTTACTTATTGTTGAAGGCTCGTAAGATTCCGAGTCACGTTCGCAGATGGCGTTGCCTGCAATGATTATTTCCGATGAGATAATAAAATATAAAAAAGAAAAATAAAATAAAAAAGTTATTCCCTATCGAAAAGTCATATGATGATCGTAAAGGGTGCAATGCTCCATGATTATATTGCATAGAAATGGCACACCGGAAATACATATATATATATATATATATACATATAGAACTTTCCAAAGTCGAGAGTTTTCGCGAGAGAGAGAAAGAGGGCAGAGCCCAAAAGTTTTCTCGTCGATAGAAATCTTTTTACTCCAGTTGGAAATCATATCGTATATTATTATGATTATTATTGGCATTCGACTTTGTGAAGTTTGGCCAAAATTTTGCGAGCATCGTGAGAGGAGGACCAAGGGATTTTATCGAAAAGAGGATTTTTGTATTATCTCGCTCTCTCGTATGCAATCTCGGTACGTGCTACATATCTCGCAGGTATTATTACGCGTTTCAAAATTTACCTGCGTAGCTACGAAGTTGGCTTACCACGAGGCACTCGTGTAATCCTATGGAAAAGCTGCGGGAGATACGTGAGTCAAATGTTACTTTCATGAGAGAGAGAGAGAGAGAGAGAGAGAGAGAGAGAGAAAGAAAGACAGAGAATAATTTATTTGGTACTCTGCACTCTTGGAAAGAGAGAGAGAGAGAGAGAGAGAGAGAGAGAGAGAGAGAGAGAGAGAGAGAGAGAGAGAGAGAGAGAGAGAGAGAGAGAGAGAGAGAGAGAGAGAGAGAGAGAGAGAGAGAGAGAGAGAGAGAGAGAGAGAGAGAGAGAGATATTCTAATCCTTCTCTAATCCGAGTTCGCGTAATTTCATAAATGCCTTCACAGAAGAGAGTGTAAAGGGAAGGAGTTATTATAGTAACGGCTAAACATACAGAAATGACTAAACGCAGAGGTTAATCGGATTTTATCAACATCCCAAAGGCAATAGAGATTTGCATTAAAATGTATATTTTGAGTGTATTAACAATTTATGGAGTTGACACGAAAATTATCGTTAAGGGCTTACACCTGAGTAGAATTTAAAAGAAATCGTTTTTTTTTTTTTTTTTTAACACGAGAACAAATTTACCAGGGTATCTCATATTTTTACCGTTTACGTTACGATGAAAATAATGCACGTACAAAGTATGATGCCGCGAAAAGAGAACTCTAGAAAATTGGATATGACTATACAATGCAGTGCAGAGAGACCGATGAAAAAAAAAAAAAACAAGAGTCGCCGATATATATATATATATATATATAGCTTGCAGTAATAGAAAAATCGAGGTCTCAGGTGTAAGCGGTGGAAACGACCGATGAATTCTTTTTCTTGCTATACGACGTCCTCGCGTGGGGGCGCTGCTGGCGGCTTCTTCTCGCGAGACAAAAATATTTTCCGGGTTGCTGCTTCTATACATGTATACGTATATATAGATATACAAAGATATACTATATCGGAGGCGAAAGACCGCGAGGGAAAGAGAGAAAATCGAACCGCAGGGTATCCGGTTTTCCAGGGGTTTTCTCAGAGCTTTTCCTAGTCCTGGGGGAGAAAATCGAAAAGCGGATGTTGCATATATATATTCTACTTCTTGTTCATCCCTGACTCTCTTCTAGCCTACTTCACAATATATATCGCTATATATATACATATATATATATATAACTATAAAGACGATACGAGAAACAGACAAGGACGAAGAGACGAATAACGAAATAGGAAAAGAGCCCCTCTGTCGTAGTTTTGGTGTATTCCTGTGCGAAAACTTGGCTCTTGGAGCATCATGCGGCTTCGCAAACTCCTCATTCCCTTTCTCCCTCTCGGCTTCTTTCTCTCCTACGAATGGATGATGATGGATGCTCGAGAGAGAGAGAGAGAGAGAGAGAGAGAGAGAGAGAGAGAGAGAGAGAGAGAGAAAAAGAAAGGGAAAGAGAGAGGCTTCTCTCCAAAAGTTTTACCTCTCCCTCGTTTTTCCATCGTCCCATCCCAAGCATATAGTACCAGCTATATATGGCTTTCCGTTTCCGGTGATACGATTTTAAGTTGCATCGTACACGAGAATATCATGAGATCATTCGCTATATTTATATGCGATATTATTGCCACGCTTTGAGAAAATCCTTCATCAAACATAACCAAAAAGTTGAGAATTTTTTTTTGTACCAACTAGATGGATACTATGAATGTTTATCGTATAAATAATTTCATGAATGTGCATCGTAAACATCCTTTTGTGTATCTTACGACATTTTTATTCTTCTATATATTTTTTGATGATTTTACTCGAGGTATCGAATGATATTCACAATAAGGACGATGAGAAGCAAACATTTTTCCTATTTGCAATAATTTCATATACTTTGACCGGATTTCAAGATTCTGATGAAAAAAAAAAAGTCATTGAAAATAATAACAATGATATTAAATAAATTTTAATATAATATTGATTTGAAATAATTGTAAACTTTCGTAACATTTATATATATTTTTTTCATAATTTTTGTGTCACAAAATCATTTAAATTGGGTTAAATTATTTTTAAATGGTTTCTCATTCGAATGACAATTTTTTCATGATAATTTTACGTAGCATGATATTTAAGCTTAAATCTTGGATACATACATACACATATATATATATCGTGTATAGTATATATATATATATATATAGTGGTCAGTATACGGTGGAGAGTTTGATGCAAGGGATGAAGAACCGCTGATCCTTCGTCTCGAAAGGCTTTTAGCTTAATCACGTTAGACCAACACGAGCTGGTCCGACGCCACAGCATCATCAACAGTAGAAGCAGCAGCAGCATCAACACTGAAAACTGACTACTCTCGGCGAAACCGTGACGACGATAGAAGGCTACCAAGAGTTATACAGCATGAAGAGCGGCAGTTTTCTCTTAAAGGCGAAAGGTGGAAATTACGAGAAATTCCAATATCGGTATACACACGCGCACCCTTTCTCTCTCTCTCTCTCTATCTCTTTCTCTTTTCTCAGGAGATGAGAAGAGCCAAAGAGTGTGAGAAAAGAAGAAACCACCCCCTTTTTTGCCTGCGCAACGTTGATGGGAATGAGAGAGGCGAACGTTGAAAGCTTCCACGTGAAAGTTTCACCAACTCTTTTCTTCCAAACCACCTCTCTAGCTCTTGGAGACTATTTTCTTTTTTTTCTTCTTCTTTACCTCGTCCCTTTCCCTTGACTGCATTGCAATTCCAAGTTTTTCTCCCTCGTGGTATTAACACTTTGCGATATATATTTTTGCTACGTTGGTTATACTTTATTCTCTTCGTATCTTGTAATCTTCAGGTGAATTGAGATTATTTTTTTTTTTTTTTTGCATTTGTTTTGCTGTTGCTTGTATTTGCACTTTTCCACTCGAGTGTCCTGAACAAGATCAAAGCTCTCCCTGTCTTTCGTTTCAGGGCAACTCGATGAGAGATGGATGGACAAAAATCTTCTATTTTGGCGTCTTTTTATCATTCATCTTCGTATGATTATTGCTGGTGGAGGAAAATTAAATTTATAAATAATTGGTTGGTGCCGTGAGCCTCTGGAGATATAAAAGCTTTAACGTGGCTTGGAGGGAATAATTGATCGTATTTACGATCAATTCTACCTCAATTCTACTTTATTGTGTCACGACTTTTTTATACACTCATAAATTTCTAAACGAATTCCTACCAAGAAATCGACCGTTTTGCTCAATTTATCATCCCTTATTATTTTATTATCAACCTTTTTTTTCGTCCTCAGAATTTTACGATTCGCCATTTGTCGATTTTTTTAACTGTTAAATGAAACGCTTTTTTTTTTTAAATATAAACTCTGGCATTTAAACCTTCACTCAGTACGTCAAATCTTGAGCGAATAACGCTACGATGATGATTGACTTGTATCTATCAAAATCTATGAATGAACGGATACGTGGGAAAAATAAAAATAAAAAAAATTCCGATGAGCGAATCAGACAGAAACATAACACAGAAAATTGAAGAATTTTATAATATATGTATGTATACCGGAACATTTTAAAAATAACATATAAAAATAAATAATTTATCAGGGAGCAAATTTTGTGCTTGTTGGATTGATGGAAAAAACCGTAAATTTGAGAATTATTCAATTCATAAATCTTCTCGATATAGCACTCACGTGAAAATTCGTTATATCGAGATCTTCTTCGTAAAATGCGCCCGCGAATTTTTATTGAAATTACAAAAAAGAATTCTACGAAAAAAAAGAGAAGGAAAGGATTGATCTGGCAAAAGAATAGGAAATAATGTTTTTTTGTAAAATGTGATGCAAATGTTTAATAAAATTTTGAATATTTTTGGGTAAATTTTGAAGGCTACAAAATGAAGACAATTGAGAATTTTGTGGTACGTATTGCACGGTATTGGTATTGCCATTGATATGGGCGATTTAGAAAGTATCACCGGAGCAGCAAAATGGCTGAACAATCCAGGTATACACGTACTGACGTTGAGGACATAACATAAAATGAATTGCCAACATCATGAGTGTCTGAAAGATCACACACCGTCCAGTTATCGTATAGATATAGATATTACATATATCTATAGGATAATATCGATAGAATATGAAGGATATGTGAGTCGTGATAGGCCATTTTTACTTTTATATATATAATAATGTGTCTCGTAAAACTGTGCGCGAGTTCCCATATCGGAAGGCCTTTCGAATATAATGGATAAAGTGCCAGCTTTTCCATGATATCGTCTCTTTTTCTCTACTTTTGTGACCGTGCTTTAGTCTCGTTTGGTATCGCAAGGCGTTCTCGATAATGTGAGAAAAAAGCGCGACATGATAAAATGAGAATCGACCTCTCTTGTACGTAGTAAAATTGAATGAGGTTAAAAATCGCTCAAGCTTTGTAAAATAATTGAAGGAGGGATCATAGAGGTGGGGATAAAAGCGTTAACGTGGCTTGGAGGGAAAAGGGGAGAGAGGTGAGAGAGCAAAGGGTCAAGCCAGTTCGCTCAGCACCCGCATAATCAGGTTATCTTCGAACCATGAACCAGTCGCATTAATCACAACTATCAATGACAGGCGACCCTACTCATCGTTGCGAGGTCCTGGGCTTTATATATATGTATACCCTGCAATTCTACAGATATATATATATATATGTACGTCTGTAGAATTCCAGGGTTAAGATGAAAGGGTGGACGATCTGGTCTCATTCAAATTCGCTGTTTCTCGTTTCGCACCAACGGACCAATTCGTACGAGCCGATTTTACCCAACTCGGTGGTTAACCGCAGCTTCGATCCCACTATCTTTCGGATTAACGACCCCAAAATCGAGAGATGGAGAGTTTCGGAAATGTCCGAACTTCCGGTCATCTGCAGTTTCTCTAACGTAGAAATTTCGAATAAACTTTATTTAGAAAAAAAGTTTCTGTCATATTCGAGTGAAATTTCAATATATTTGCTACACTTGGAAAATATCTGCGATTTATTCAATTTTCTATAAATCAAATGAATTCATTTTTTAGGTGTTTTTACTAAGAAAATCAAGGATAGTAGAACCGTCAACACTTTTTTCTCCATTTTTTTTTTAATTGAAAATTAATTTGTTTCCTCTCGTGGGATTTTTTTTCTTCAGAAAACGTTGGTCGTCACAGATGGTGCTTAATGAATCGCGAAGGTAACATGGGAGTAAAATTTGAGAATTCAGGGACCATAGAGTGTGTTCACTCATCTCTTCCTCCCTCTCTCTTTCTCTTCCTCCCCCTCTCTCTCTCTCTCTCTCTCTCTCTCTCTCTCTCTCTCTTGGCGAACGTTTTCGGGCTCAGGCACGAAAAGCCAAGCATGCTTCGGCAATTTGAGGGATGCGTTTATACATTCATAAATGTATATATATATATATGAGAGCACGGGAGTTGTTTCGTGGCGCGTGTGACGTTCCATTCGTGTCTCGTGGCTCTCGTCGTTGCGCTTCACTCATACGTCCGGCCGAGCGCTGCACACACTCGTGGTCATTCAAATCGGAAACAGTTTGCGGGTCCGACGAGCACGTTCCGGATGAGCTAGTCGCATGTGAATCTCGTCCTCACACAGTCACGTTGCTACACTAGGGAGTGGTAACATCCCCTAGTGAACGAACCAGTAACACCAGCAACTTTTGTACATATATATGTATGTATGTATGTATGTATATATACATAAATAAACGTACAGACGTATATTTGTAAATGTAGGTGAGCAACGAACGCGCGGCTGTCGTCGTGCACGAATAACTCGCGTCGTTTCCGCGGGGACGCTCAATTTCGCTGAAATCGCTCATCTATACCCAATCCAAACATCCGAAATGTATTAAATGTAACAACAGTAGAAGAGACGGCATAAACTCAGAGATGAATTCGGCTATAATATTCGATTGAACTTTTATATATATATATTTTATTTTTTTCTATGAAGGTTAAATGGATAAAATCCCAAAATTGTTTATAAGAGATTGGATTAAGATGATTGATTGGTAAAATTGAATGGGGCTTGAGCAAAAGATTGTAAAATTTTGGTAAAAAAAATTATTTAAAAAATTAAATATCTATCATTATTTTATTTAACATAAATTAATAACATTAAAAATTTAACACGACACGCTCCGACGATTCTCCAGTCTGTTGGTTCAGACCGAATTCGCAAATATTGACATCGCGACGAATCTTGGGATCCCCCAAGATTCGTCGCGATCGACTATAAGATAACGATCCACCAAGCAATATAATATTATATTCGAAGAGTTTTGAGAACAAGAGAGAGAGAGAGAGAGAGAGATTGCTGACCATTATTGACAGGCGAGATTACCGGGCGAACCGGAAGCTTCACCTGACGGTGTCGCGTAAACGCGATCGACGTCAGTGCCCTGACAATAACGTCGTCGTCGTCGTCGTCTCAGCTATTCTTGGCATGCCAGAACCAGCCAAGTTGAATTCATCACCATTCCCCTCCCCCGACCCTTTTGGATGCAGTGCTCACGCCCTGGAGCAACAGCTAACAATAAGCGCATGTCTAAGACTCAATATCCGCATATATATGCATTATTATTATATTACGTTCGAGGCATAATGTCATATATATATATATATATAGAATTATATATATTAATATATACATATATATATATATCAGACAAGTCAAAATCTGGAATCTCCACCACATTGATCGCTCGAGTAATTCATAAGAAGATCTGACTCTGCTAAAACAAGATTCAAGCCAGAGCCTCGTGCTGTTCAGGCGGGGGCTAGAATTCCATATCCATTGAGAGAGATTAAGGGAGCTAATTTGGTGCGGCTGCTTCGTTATCGTGGATTAATCCTTTGCTTGGCATATACCGCCAATCGTACATATATATTAATACTACATATATATATCTCGGTGGCTCAAAATCAAAAGGGCGCAGCTCGTGTGCATTGAGATACGCTTACACACCTTTCTAAAGTTAAATAATTAATGGAATATCACTGCCAGTCAATTCTATATATATAATACGTACTACAGGAAATGTTACTCGAGTTTGCACGGATTGAATATTGCTTGCTATTATATATTGAATTACCCGTGGGCTTATCAAGGATATATCTATATATATATCCTTGATCTAAATATATAGATATATATATATAGATACATACGTCGATAGCAGAATGTATGCAGCAAAATGCTTTCACGTAGACTCGAATATCCTCGTTGTATATATATATATATATATCGATATTATCATGCATCGTACATACCTCAGAAAATGTCAATATATATAGGACGACAAGTATTATTTAATAATAATTATTACTGTAATAATGAGAATGATAATGAAAATAATTTGAAATAATTCAATATTTCAACTATTAGTTAGTATTCGATGATTTTGTTTATTGTCCTTTAATTCTTCCAACGTAAACTCAATCTGTACGCTAATATTTTTGTTTAAAATTTGTATCATCGCACAATCATCAGGAAACTTGCCACTGGGATTGCTCGACGTGACTGTCGATAATCCAATAATTTATTAGACAATGAGAAAATTCTTCTCGAAATTATCGAGGCAACCAAAGCGAGGGAATTCGATCAGGGACAGATGTGGATGACAAAAGATTTTGGCACTCGTAAGAATTCAGGATTTTACGTCGATATAAGGCTCGTTGATAACAGCACGAGGAAATTTTCACATCAAATGCAGGGACTTTTGGTTAGGAGTTAACGTCACGCAATCTACTTTTACCTAACTAAACATCAATCTGCACTCTGTACTCTCTACTCGTTCATCAGATGGCTAGCACGCGAATAAAGGGTTGCCAGCAATTTGGCTGGCGTTTTGTTCTGTACACACACACACACACGCACATATATATATATATATATATATACAAAATTGCCCCATTCTTTTATATACATATATATATATATGTATATAAAAGAATGTGGGAATTTTGTGGATTACCAAACTCGATCCTTGGGAGAGGAAATATTTAATTGCATTGACACTGACACATAAAAATTAATCGTAATGAACGTTTAAACAATTTTTTCCTTATTTCGCATTTATAAAGTTGACAAAATTTTCAATTCAAGTATCAATTGAATTGAAAATATTTTATTGAAATTCACATGAAATTTTCTATGAATTTATTGATTGGTCCATGAATTAATTATCCATTTTCCCGAACGAATTTTATTGCAATTAAAAAATAAAGTCAATACATTCATCAGTGCACTCATTTTTTTCAAAATGTGATGGAAGAGTTTCATTTAGCTGATAATTTCATTCAATCGGCTCACCGAGATTGACAATGACGAAATTTCTCCAACGGCACACTCGTGCATAGTACGAGGAAAAGAGAGAGAGAGAGAGAGAGAGAGAGAGAGAGAGAGAGACGAGAGAGATCAGTCGGGTTAACTAACTTCAAGGGAGAGATTTTTCGGCCCACAGGGGGCAGCGCACAGCCGGAGATGGACAAAAGCTCTGGGCAAGAGCCGGCGAGAGAAAGCTGAAGGCCCTTGACGTTATTTTAATTGAAAAGATAATCCGTCGAGGTTGAGCGTATATAGCGAGAGAGAGAGAGTGAGAGAGAGAGAGAGAAAGAGGAAGGGGGAGGGGGAGATAGAGAGAGGGAGAGAGGGGGGAAAGAGAGAGAGAGAGATCTAATCGCACGAGTGTACGTTGCTGCACTCGGGAATTCACCACTTTCAGCCCCAGAGGACCTTCCACTCTCGCGCAAAACCTTTTCGTATCCACACAGAGCGCACTCTACGTGACTTTTGACATTCATTTCACTCGGCTCGACGAAAAAGAACATCACGGTGAGGCCAGTACATTTTTTTTCCCCTGCCAGTCCCTCTCTCCTCTGTGCGTTTTGAGCTTTTCGCTGGTTTTCCCTCGGTCTTATTTTATAGCACACGATATGGGAGCCCGTAACGCAATTGCATTAAGCAGCGAGCTGTGACTGCTGGCGTGTTGAGAGCATACATGACATTCACGTTGCGTGTAACTATCATCGCGAGTGTTATCATTTTTATTTTATATTACATATTGTATGCGCCTCGATGTAAAATCGATCTGACGAATGACACGCTAAAACATTTATCATGTTGGGCATTTTTTTTAATTTTTTTTCAATCTTTTGCCAGCTATCTAATTCAACATTCATAATTGCAACGAAATATATATTTTCAAATAAGTCTATCGGTTTTAAAACTTTTTAGATTTCACGAATGAATGATTAAAACTTATTTTAGTATGTGAAAAATTAATAATTATGTATATGTTAAGAGATAATTAAAAATTATTCAACTTTAATCATTTAACTTAATTATTAAATTGATGTAATTAATAAATTGTTATTCTGAAATTCTTTTTGTAAGCCTGTTGAGCTTGCAGAACTATCGATCGAGAGCGAGAGAGAGAGAGAGAGAGAGAGAGAGAGAGAGAGAGAGAATGGTCGTCAACTATCCTCACGTTAATTTCGCGCAGGGAATTCATGCTTCGCAGTGTTATCCGGGAAATCGATCAACGTCTGTAGGAACTGCTCCCATGGGGAAATACGTACGCGATGTGGGGATAGCTCTCTCTGTCCCGTAAGGCAACCCGTGTCAAGCGTGCAGAGGGGGTTGTCTTGTATCGGATAATTAATGATAACCATACAGCCCCAGCGATTCCCAATTTCCACCTGACGTAATTGCAAATAGGGGATGAGAGCTCGAGGGAGGCACGAATGTGATCGTTTCGTGTATGTGATCCCCAATAAATCGCATACAATATATATATATATATATATATATATATATATTGTATGCGATTTATTGTACGTAATATATATATTGTACGTAATATGTATTGCACGTAATATATATATATATATATATATATATATATATATATATATATATTACGTGTAAAATATGGTAAACATGCATTCAAGACAGACAGTACATTTTCTTGATTGCTCTTTACTCTCGAAACTAAATGTAATCCTTGGGAATAATGAAATTTCGACTGAATTCTTCTTCCTTGGCTCAACGAGCGATCCAGAAATAAAGTGAAAGGAATCACGATGAGATAAAACGAGTTGATTAATTATTAATCACATCAAGAATATAAATGTCTTTCATTAAAATAAAATTTAACCGAACCACTTAAATTACGATTGATAAAATTAATAAAATGTGTCTCAAAAAGTTGAATTTATTTCGACGTCGTCAATAAGACGAAAAATAGAAAATTACTATCTTCTCTCTCCCCCTCTCTTTCTCTCGTTTGCCTAATTACGTCAGGGTCACTTCCGGGATTGAGTATAGTTGAATAAGCGAGGGCGGCAGAGCGTGCAGCACCTTCGAAAGTATCGCCGCCCTTACCGCATATATATATATACATATATATATATATATGTACACCCTCGGCTCAGCCTGAAGGCGAGAGAACTGATGGAAAAGCAGTAACAGCAGCAGAAGCAAAATCGAGATAATTAGAACCGCGATGCGCGTTCGGCAAAAGCTTTCGGCGATACTCGTTAGAACAACCGTTACCTACTGATAGCGCACCATTAAGGAAAGTTTCGGGTGTACGCTTCAATAACGACCTGCTTTAATTACACCTGTCTATTCCGAGCCCCTTTCCTAATGATTCCATTTTTATCTGTTTAAACTCTAAACCCACGTACAATTTTACCTCACCAGGCCAAAGATCTACAAGTTTACTTTTACGAGTGCTAATTGAAATAAAAATATTATTTATTTGTGCGAAATAAAATTCGTTGGAATTATAAACGGAAAATCTATATCCCGATGAAAAAAAAAACTTGTATTGAGATAAATATTTTTGTTCCAAATATTTTGTTATTTAATTTGTGTACAACTGTGAAGTGAGAAAAACACATTTTATCGCGCCTATAAACCGAACACAAAAACCAATTTCACGAATTTGGTAATTTTGAATATTGCGCATCGATGAGTTGATGATAAAATTCGAGGATACGTTATTTACCATTTATATATTGTAAATCGTCGAGAGCGTCCGAGCGTCGCCATACACGCGATATTTACCTCATCCGAGGGATAAAAACGAGGATACTCCACACGAGTGATTTTCACGACCCTCTCAACGTACACTCGTCTGTACTATATTTTTAGTTCGATAATTTATAGCCGGAGAGAATTTTTTATGATTCGTTAAACTTCATATCCGTATAATCTTGATGATGAAATTTATTCGAGTCTAATTAGCATCACTGTGAAAATATTTATTTTCTGTATTTATTTTCCCTGAGTATATATTGTGGGTGAAAGAGTAAAAAAAAAAAAAAGCTGGCGATACTTCCTGAGGGATTAATATTATCAGTTCTTCGCCAGAGCTAAATTCGATCGAGAGAAATATATTCTTAATATGCATCTTCGTGCGAGAATTTGTAAAAATAGCCACGAGAGGGAGCCACGAGCACAAAAGGTTTATCGTATACTTCATGGTTGCATGGGCGCCACTAGAGAGCGCTCAAAGCCATTAAACTAAAGAGATAAAAAAATAAAAAAATTGTATACGTCATAAGGATTTGATGCCATGGACTTATAATAGAATTTGATCGTTACATCGCTGAACCTCCGATATAAAGTTGTTAGAGAAGGGAAAAAAACGTGGGGGGTCTTTGAAAGGACCTTGGGATAATTCCCTAGGGACAAATTTTATCAATTACTCGCGATAGCTGCTTGTGGCTGTGTGCATGCTTATCAAGAGATTTGCTTGTGGCTGCATCCAAAACTTGTCACGAGAGAGAAAGAGTGAAAGATATGAGCGATTTTTCACGAGAGAGAAAGAGCGAGAGATATAAGCGATTTGGCGCGAGAGATATAAGCGACTTGGCGCGAGAGATATAAGCGACTTGTCGCGAGAGAGAAAGAGCGAGAGATATACAGGCTCAAAGCTCAAGAGAGCCAAAGTTGTGATCGATCGATTTCTGAGTCGTGGAAGAGGCAGAGTCGGAGCACACAGCGATAGGAACAAAGTAAGGAGAGAGCTCTGTTCTGTCGTGATTTCGTTATACCGAGAAAGAGAGACAATATTACGTCGCGGCTCGGTGAAATTGGGGATGTCGATGGGGAGGAGGATTGAAGAAGTGGGAGACGAGTAACTGAAATCCAATTACTACGCCCGCGGGGGTGTCTCGGTACAGCTGACGGTGGTTCGTATACCTTTTAAAGCTTACCCTCAACGGATGAGCTTTTTCTCTCTCGTTCTCCCTTGTTTCATTCTATCTCTCTTTCTCTAGTCTCTCTGTATATTTCTCTCTCGGTCTCTCTCTCTCTCTTTCTCTTTCTTCCCCTGTCCCTCTCTCCCTTTCGGCGCGGGGCTCTTTGCTACTATCTCGTCTTACCCTCAACGATGAGCTTTCTCTCTCTCGTTCTCCCTTGTTTCATTCTATCTCTCTTTCTCTAGTCTCTCTGTATATTTCTCTCGCGGTCTCTCTCTCTCTCTTTCTCTTTCTTCCCCTGTCCCTCTCTCCCTTTCGGCGCGGGGCTCTTTGCTACTATCTCGTCTTACCCTCAACGATGAGCTTTTTCTCTCTCGTTCTCCCTTGTTTCATTCTATCTCTCTTTCTCTAGTCTCTCTGTATATTTCTCTCTCGGTCTCTCTCTCTCTTTCTCTTTCTTCCCCTGTCCCTCTCTCCCTTTCGGCGCGGGGCTCTTTGCTACTATCTCGTCTTACCCTCAACGATGAGCTTTTTCTCTCTCGTTCTCCCTTGTTTCATTCTATCTCTCTTTCTCTAGTCTCTCTGTATATTTCTCTCTCGGTCTCTCTCTCTCTCTTTCTCTTTCTTCCCCTGTCCCTCTCTCCCTCTCGTCGCGGGGCTCTTTGCTACTATCTCGTCTTTCTCGAGCCCCCCGAAGCTTTCTTGGGACTCCGCAGAGGGCGTAAGTAGTTCGAGTGCGTTACAGTCGTACACCAAGTCCATATATATATATGGATTTGGTGTACGACTGTAACGCACTATATATATATATATGCGGTATAACGCTACTCAGGGATCTCTATTCGACGTGTCGGTGGTTATATATATAGACACCCGGTTTACATTCGTGGTTTCGGCATCTGTCATTTCCCGTAACCGTCATACCTTCGTACTACTCCCTCGCTCTACTCCGCAGTATACTCTACATTCTATATCAGTGTCTACATCCGATCCGAAACTCACGAACGTTCTCTATCTCTCCCTCTCTCTCTCTCTCTTTCTCTTCATCTCTCTCTCTCTCTCTCTCTCTCTCTCTCTCTCTCTCTCTCTCTCTCTCTCTCTCTCTCTCTCTCTCTCTCTCTCTCTCTCTCTCTCTCTCTCTCTCTCTCTCTCTCTCTCTCTCTCTCTCTCTCTCTCTCTCTCTCTCTCTCTCTCTCTCTCTCTCTCTCTCTCTCTCTCTCTCTCTCTCTCTTCATCGATGTGGCAAAACTTTATATCTATAGTGTTTGCGACGCGGTATGTGTGCAAATTTTCTACCTAATATATGTCGAATATGTTGCGGCTGTCAATCAGCCACTGTTGTGCATTGGCCAGAAATGGTAACTGGCCATTCGAAATTATTCAACGAGGAAATAATCGAGAAGAGTAGATGAAAAAAAAAAATTGAATTATCGAGAATAGCAATAATTTCGTTAACCTCATCGAATAAACACTGTGACTGTCGATTAAGGTCAGTCTTATATTATCCAGGAATTGGCAAGTGGCGGATAATGAACAATTTTCAATGATTTTATGACGAAATGATTGATAAAAGTTTTTGAAAAATTATAATTAGCGTGACTGCTGATAATTTCGTTACTTTAGGGCCTTAAGGGCCATTCTAATATTCATTATTAATTTATTTCAAGGATCATAAATCAGGACTGTCGTATGTTAAATAATTTTAAACGTCTCTTCATCCGAAAATTTATATACGTATCACGCAATGTAGCTCAAAGATTGATCGCATGACGGCGGATCTTCTGATCGTTTTTGGCCAATCAGTTTTTGGTATACTAAATAAATTTCGCTGTTTTACTGCGAAGGGCCAATCGTTGATTTCGCGAAGAAGAGGAATTGAGGGGCGTTTTATCAATATTTCTCCGACTGCTTCTATAAGCAGTCAGAGAGAATTGAAAGAGAGAGAGAGAGAGAGAGAAGCGTGAGCGAGTTCTGTGTGGGTTTGCAGTGTCCGCGGTCAGCATTGCTCTGTCCTCCCATGAGTGAGGAGGGCGCTGCTCTAGTACTTGTCGTGGTGCGCGAATTCACCGCCATCGAGCTTCAAGCTCTGTCAGCACCTCCATAATCGCCGTTTTTGTCCATTCTCTTCCGTTCTCTCGCCCCCTTTTCCATCCTCTCTTTTTCTTCTGCCATGATTCTCAAGCCCTGCCAACACGTTTCTCTCAAGCTGATCGCTCGGATGTTTTTTTTTTTTGTCTTTTTTTTGTGTGCAATCGACGATTCGCTATTTATGCTCTCGTTCCCATTCCGGAGGCTCGTCCAGGAAGCTTAATCGAATCGGGATAGACAAGAGCGAAGAAAGCTATGGAATGGCCCTCCCACTCTCTCTCTCTCTCTCTCCCTCTCTCATCTTTTGATCAATTTCTCTGTCTGTATCACTTACGCGACTATTCTACCCTCTTTTACCCAGTCTCTGTCTCTTTCTATTAACGACATCGACAAAAAATCTCTCACTAAAACAGAATCGATCTTTCATTCGAGGCAGCTTTTGCCTCCCATTTTTGAAAGAAAAAAACCTTTATCGTCTACTCGAATAACGTTAGGGAAAAATCACAAATTTATTTACGCTTGCAATGAATCTATTCAATTTGAAGATTTCTTTCGTTCGAATTAAACAAAATTCTCCAAGAGAACCAATTTTACTTTTCGTCTGACTAATAACGATTTTTCTACTTCCCGTTTTCTCGCTTTTTTTTTTGTATTGCGACAGAAAATCTGAAACGTTTCTTTTTTCCGATGCTATTGAATTTACGGGGCTTGAAATTTACGAGGAACGCTGAACAAGAGTCCTTATTTTTTATGATTTTCTCGTCAGTAAAGTGAGTGAGGATTTCGAGTGGCTTTTGTTGGTTTAATCCGTCATTAATTCAAAGGCATTGTAATACAGAGCTTTGTGTTCGCGAAACGTTTATTGGGTAGTGGAAAAGGGCCCTGAATTTCGCGTATAGGAAAATAGCCTGAGGGTTTCGTACACGAATTAAGCACAAGTACGAATGTCGACGTATTCTCCTCGCCCTTAAACGTTGACTCCTGCCTATTCAAGAGATCATTTTCACGATAAGTACCGGTCGAGTTCACGATCCCAAGACCGTTTCCCAGGTCATGGATTAGAACTGTAAATGGCCATCGTAAAGGCAAGCAAGTGCATCGGTTTGACCCTACAGCTAAAGCGCCATTGCATCCCCTATTATACACCGGGAAATCTTAATCCCAATTCCGCATATACTGTGGACCACACAATACCAAAAACGTTAATCAATTTACATTTCAACCGTATTAAACGCTGGAAAATAATAAATAATTTATTTGATGGAAAAAAATTCGTCTGCGTTGAAAAATGCAAAATTGCTGGAATAATAAATTTGGGTTGATTCAAATGATTTTTTTTTTTTTTAATAAATCAATCATTTCAGTATGAATCATTTCAATGAATATGCCCAGTGAGATTATTTATATATTCGTATATAAAGTCATTAAATTTGTAGATTTTCAAAGTTTGGTATCTTTCCATACTCGTGTGTCCCACTTGAATCTCCTTTTCAACTAGCACGTATATTACGTGAATGTTTGTATATACATGTGTGTGTGTGTGTGTGGGAATATATTATATAAAACAAGGCACATATCGTTGAAAAGGGGACAAGCCGACGGGAAACTCGTCTACGTGGCCAGCCCCACCAGACCACTCCGGAATTACACAAACTCATAAATCTTTGCCGAGTATAATACCGACCAAAATAATAATAATGACAATGGCAAACTTTAAACAATAAGGCTTGGTGGGAACAATCGTATTGAAAACAGTGGAGGGCGCCTTTCGCGGCTTTCACAATAGAGAGGGTGCCGTCTTACCAGGTAGGGTACCAACGCGACCATCACAAGCCCTCTCGAGGGCTGGCCATCCCCTATTTTCCCATTTCCATCGACCCTCTCTCTCTCTCTTTCCCCCTGAATCGAGGGTGAATGGCGGTTAATTATTGTCCCAAAGATGCACTTTTGGGCACGAATATCAACGATATTTAATTCCGTCTATTCTTTTAAATTTGTTTTCGACTTTTACCTCATCGTCAAAGATTGATTTGAATAAAAATTTAAATTTAAACAAAGTTTAACTGAACGTAATAATTGCTATTATTTGCTCAAAAAAACCTTAACATTCACAAGATAAATTTGATGAGTTTAAAGTTGGTGTATTCGTCAACCCTCTGATATCCTTTTGTCTCTATAACTTTCTTTGTAATGGGAATTTTCTTTCCTCACAATTGTTTTGTTTTTTTTTTTTTTTTTTTTTATTTGTTTGTGCGTCCACGAACCATGATGGACTCGCGAGCCTGTTTAAGGAGATACGAAGTTTCTCCGAATTTAACGTACAAAGACAATTTATAAATATATTCGTTTTTTTTTCTTCTTAAAGCTCGCAGAGAGCATAAGGGATGATGCCGGTTAAAAAATAACTCGAGGAGAACGTCCTAACGACTCGCCTTCGGACTCTTTGTTTGTTGAAACTTATAATGAAGGATCTTTGGAGAGGCACAGCACACTTGGATCGTGCACCATATCTTTCTCTCGGTGTGAGCTTTCCCGTTGAGATGTGCTTTTTCTCGTTAGACGGAGATTATTAAAAATAAATAAAAATAAAAATAAAAACGGTCTCATAACTAGACTGAAATAATGACCGATGCGATGCTCCTTTCGCGAGAGTGAATTCTCCCCTCGCCATTTTGGTGTCCAATTATATTCGTATCTTTTCACGACATTATATAACCCTCATTACCACTCATTACGATATTTTCAACGAGAAATATATTTTCTATGAAACTCTATTATCCATAAAAAAAAAAAAAAAAAAGCAACTTAAAAATGCGTGGAAAAATAAAACATTATTTGGCGACTTGACCGACAATAAATTATTTTTCTGCCTTCGTAAACGAAAGAAAGGGGAAAAAAATGATTACCTTATTTTTTTTAAATCAATTTCACTGATGATTTTTCGTCCTGCTATTTTTTAACTTAATATCCGCGGATATAAGAGAGAAAGAGAGAGAGAGAGAGAGTGAGAAGCACAGAATGGGGGAGATTTTGAGGAAGGAGATGAATAGCAAGAGACACTAACTGGTAAGCCGTTTAGACAAGTGAGACAGCACTTAGCGGTTATTACTTTGCGTAATCTCGGCGATTAAAATGAATTTAGTGCTGGCATTCATAACTGTAAATGGAGGAAGGGGAAAAGCCGAGAGAGAGAGAGAGAGAGAGAGAGAGAAGAGTGCGAGAGTATGAGGGAGGGGGTTGAGGGTAGAGTCGTTGGGGTACGTTGGCTATCGAACGAGGCGAAGTAGCCTGCGGGGCTTTCTCTCGAGCGAAAAGCTCCCCCTCATGGGCAAAAGCATCGCAGAAAGCACCCTCTCTTGGCTTGCCGAGAGCGTTCGCGTGTGTTCTCGCGCTATTAAACGGCTCCGCCGCGTACAAATTTTGGCCTATGAATCTCGTAAGAATTAGCGAAGGTGGAGGAACACACCTTGCGGTTATATTCGCTCTTGCAGCATCTCTCTCTCTCCCTCTCTCTCTCCCTCTCTCTCTCTCTCTCTCTCTCTCTCGCACGTACTACACGATCTTTCCTCGCGCTTTGTCCCTCTCTCTTGCACATTCTCACGAAATTCTAATGCAAGGGTAAATATATAGCACCGGAAGACAGGAGCTACGACCTGTGAAAACATTGCCGTTGCCGCATTGTGGACCACATTTCTACTACGGAATATTAATGTTCACTCCTCGTAAAATATAATTTACGTGACAATCATACATTTTGTAAATATATTATATTTTATTTACACATACATGTACGATATATATGCAGGTTATCGTTTTTTTTTTAATTTATTTTTATGGCCATAACTCGATATATATATTTTTTTCCGCCTATCACAATTCTCGTGGCTTTTTAAATTCACAAAATTCTATATAAAAAATAGCCAAAATCGTGTTTTCGGACCGGAATTAATTTGTTTATATGCCAGGCACGATATAGTATATAATTCAACGAAATAATATTTTATTTTTGAGAACCTATCGCGATTTATTTTTTTTCCCTGCTAGTGACTTTTTTAAAATCGTAAATGCTAAAATTTCGATATCATAAAATTTTCAAAAACGTGTTTTGGGAGTAGAATTATTTTGTTTGTATAATATGAGGTAGAATTGTTATAAACCATCCGATCCTAATACACTGCACTCGAGAACGTGACCCGAGAGTGTTGACGCTCGTGAATTCGCGTCTCTCAAGACACGACACGCTTCTCGTATATATATGAAATTTTTTCCGAGTCCTTTGAGCTACTGACGTGTTTCCTCTTGCCATCTCCTCCGGGTCTATCACACCCCGAGAGCTTACGCTATACATCGCCTTCAATATTTATTCACCCGACGTCGAGTGCCAAACGAGTGGCGCAATAAACGTCGAGCGTCCTGCTGCGCTCCCCCATCATCTCTCGTCTCTCCTCGATGCTTCATCCAAAAACTCTCTCAACGAGTTTTCTTTTCCCCCATTCAACCGTCCAAAAAAAAAAAAAAAAAAAAAAAAAAATCCTCGCCAAGTACATTCACAAATATACTGAAGACGATAAACTTGAATTAAAATTCGTGAAAAAATTCCAGGGGGAAAAAAAACAACAGAATTCATATAATTCGTGTTTTTTTACACAATTTTACGTGTATTATGAGTATCAAATCTCTCTGCATTTCCAGAATTATTTTTATTTTGCCATTTTGCTCCGAAATATTACAGCTAAATGACACGTTACGCGCCTCCCAATCGTATTTTTTATCGCAGACACGTTTTCCGACGAATCCCAAAACGTCGAAGATGACGAAGATTTATATATATATAGTACGCACGTTTGTGCGATACGAGAGTAGAGACGCTTGGCATTTCAAGAGCTTTTCAACTTCACGCCAATATGACCAGGTGCGCCGTATGGGCGTCAGTCATTTTGCGCTTATTTGCACTTCGTCCCCGGGCAAAACGTATGCACGTCGAGGCAATGCCTCTCGTCCCTGCTTTGGTAGAATTTTTTTTTTCTCTCTCTCTCTCTCTTTTGCTGTCGTTTCCACCCCCACAGTTTACTCGTTCATATCCCGAGCGAGAGATTGAAAATGTTCTCGTCTCCATAAATAGAGGAAGAAATACAAATATACATGCGACAATGCGTGTGTATAGAAGCAGCGAAAACAAGAAATTTTCCCAGTCGCGAATGCCGATGCTCTCGAATTTTTCACAATTTAAAAAAAAAAAAAAAACATCGCACTTTTCCGCCCTTATTTTCGTGTATTTTTTTGTCGCCTCTCATGCGAGACCCTCGTCACGTACGTCGAACGGTATAAAACGAAATTTTCTCGACATTTTTTAGCTACCCGATCTGGTGGCAAAGCCAGAGGAAAGCCGGATTTTTTTTTTCTCTCGAGTTTATAACCACAGAACGATATGCGCGAGCGGTGTGTATTTGAGAGCCACAAACGAGTCATTCAACTCATCGGTTTATATTTGCCTTTCGCCACTTTTTATTACTTCGTATATCCACACAAGAAAACGAGAGTTGAAAAAAAAAATCTAGCAATGGAAAAAAAGTTCATTCGATTATACAATAAATGTATTTATTAATAATTGAGTTTAGTTAATTTTTGAGTTTAGTCAATCTAACAAATTATTTTATTTATTTTTCCAATTTATAATCAAACAATTTTTCTCGGAAGGTTAAAATCACGTATTGTAATCATAGCTGGAGGATATTTTTCTTTTAAGAAAATCGGGAAAGTGGTTGAAATAATGGCTGCGGTGAAAAAATCGAAAAAATTGTTTTAACGCGAGAATTGTGCGAGGGCGAAAGCTTTTCGCTAAAAGGGTTGTTCGCGGGCTTGAAAAAAAAAAAAAAAAAAAAAACACTCACTGTAAAATTGAAAGTACGACTCGAAGAAAGTTTCATTAACAGCAGAAGCTCGTGAACATCTGCACTGTGGCCAACTTTTAAATTACATTTCATTGGAGAGGGTTGGAAAGTGAAAACGTGCGAGCTCACAACAGAGTTTATTTTTATTTCTTATTTCTTTCATTTTTTATTTCTAGTCCTCGTTTTATTTTCCAAAATACTTTTATTTACTTAATTTTTTTCCAAGAAGCCCAACTAAAGCTTGTGAATTTTCGGCTTTTTCGTTCATCTCGTTTTTTAAATTGCAATTCGTCTTAATTTTCGTTTAACGACTTGGAGCCGGGTTTTTAATAAATTAGACGTGGCCAGGAGAAATCGAGAGAGAGAGAGAGAGAGAGAGAGAGGGAGGGAGAAGGAATATTGGGTTAAACGAGGTCGAGTGTGCTAATTTCAGCTCACCCGATCACATTATCTTTTTCGTAGTTGAGGTTCATATTTTCATCCGACTTATTTAAAGAGTTTGTATTAAATTGTCCCAGATTATTGAACGCTCAAGCCTCGTTCTCGATCTTATTCTCGCGTTTTTCCCTATGAAATATCATAAAATTCAAACGGGGCTCTCGAGTGCTGGGCTTTGCAAATTAAATTACTTAACGAAGTACGCGAGGCTAAAGCTCTATCGCTCTTTTTTCTCTCTTCATCGGCCCAATAAAAAGGTTATGAAAAAAAAAAGAAAAAAAAAAAAAAAAAAAATGAAATAAGTAAGTAAATTTGCCACGTCGTTGCGCAATATCTAGTGAAAAAGGGGATAATCTTGTTTGTTCGCCACTTACGATGGAGAAACGTCTTCCCTCTTTCTCCCTCGTTCCAGTAATATTCTCGAGTATAAATAAGAATAAAAATAAAGCTTCCTATCTCTCGCAGACACTGTGGCTCGACTCTTCGGCAATGAGAAACTCTTTAAAAAGGGCGCGCAATTAAAACTAAAAATAAAACAAGAATAAACAAACAAAAAATGCAATATTCTTTGTCCCGAGGCGAAAAAAATTGAAAAAAAAAAATAAAATATATTGTCTCATAGAAAAAGACACAGGAGACACCGAGAAGGAAATAAAATACAGCAAAGTACGTTGTACACTTCAGACCGTAATAATTCTCGTCACGGTTCGTCAGATCGTGAGAAAGTTTTAAGGTCCCGCCTTGTTCAAGGGGCAGCCGAGCAGACGATGATCTTTATTATACCCTCGTCATTGTCATTATCGTGTCACGGATGAAGAATTTGGATGCATTCGCGATTGCACGTGTGTATGGTTAAACGATGATATAAATAAATCACCAAGACGAGTAATATTTTTTTTTCGGTTTTTTTTTTTTCTTAAATAAGACGGAAAAAATCATCGCTTAAAAGTTTGTACAAAGTCCTTTTTTTTCAATTTTTTTTTAGCACAATTTCTACGCAGAGGTAAATTTTGTTGCGGTCTCCTGAATCATGTTTATTCATACTATCTAGCATACGTCTGTTTCTTCCGTCTTGTGAAACGTGGCTCGTTCGTCAGTTTCTCGGAGGATCACTTGTGGGTACATTTCCTTATATACATATATATTGCAAACCCTCCAACTCCACACTGCTCATATAGCTGTAGGGGGTTATACTGATAAAAAAATAACTTGCCCTTATACCAACGTGCGCCCGTCTTATTTTAAGAGAAAATAAAAGTTTGAGGGGTTGGCTGTTTGAACGAGACGAGCTTTGCACGATGAATGTTTAGTCTCAATTTTCTGAAGGGCTAGACACGAGTATGTATATTCAAGAAATGAATAATCATCAGTCTTGGCATCGTGAAAATATAGTACAGAAATAAGTGAAGCACAAAATATGTCTTTGAGATATTATAAAATAATTATGGCTGAATAATAATAATTATCAGTTGGATAATTATTCAAAATTATTCAATTTCAAATTATTATTTTCAAACGTTTTTCATTCTATTGGTGGTTATATTAGAGTAGTGAAGCTTGAGAGCTTTCAGCACTTTAGCTCTTCGCACATATACGGATCATGTGTGACAGTGATATAGTTTACCTTCTATCACTGACTATATATCTATTCGGTGGCATAATCACCTACTCTATGTGGGACTTGCCAAACGGTATATTCAAGAAATGAATAATCATCAGTCTTGGCATCGTGAAAATATAGTACAGAAATAAGTGAAGCATAAAATATGTCTTCAAGATATTATAAAATAATTATGGCTGAATAATAATAATTATCAGTTGGATAATTATTCAAAATTATTCAATTTCAAAATATTATTTTCAAACTTATTTCATTCCAATGGTGGTTACATTAGAGTAGTGAAGCTTGAGAGCTTTCAGCACTTTAGCTCTTCGCACATATACGGATCATGTGTGACAGTGATATAGTTTACCTTCTATCACTGACTATACATCTATCCTGTGGCATAATTACCGACCCTATGTGAGACTTGCCAAACGATATATTCAAGAAATGAATAATCATCAGTCTTGGCATCGTGAAAATATAGTACAGAAATAAGTGAAGCATAAAATATGTCTTTAAGATATTATAAAATAATTATGGCTGAATAATAATAATTATCAGTTGGATAATTATTCAAAATTATTCAATTTCAAAATATTATTTTCAAACTTATTTCATTCCAATGGTGGTTATATTAGAGTAGTGAAGCTTGAGAGCTTTCAGCACTTTAGCTCTTCGCACATATACGGATCATGTGTGACAGTGATATAGTTTACCTTCTATCACTGACTATATATCTGTTCGGTGGCATAATCACCTACTCTATGTGGGACTTGCCAAACGGTATATTCAAGAAATGAATAATCATCAGTCTTGGCATCGTGAAAATATAGTACAGAAATAAGTGAAGCATAAAATATGTCTTCAAGATATTATAAAATAATTATGGCTGAATAATAATAATTATCAGTTGGATAATTATTCAAAATTATTCAATTTCAAAATATTATTTTCAAACTTATTTCATTCCAATGGTGGTTATATTAGAGTAGTGAAGCTTGAGAGCTTTCAGCACTTTAGCTCTTCGCACATATACGGATCATGTGTGACAGTGATATAGTTTACCTTCTATCACTGACTATACATCTATCCTGTGGCATAATTACCGACCCTATGTGAGACTTGCCAAACGATATATTCAAGAAATGAATAATCATCAGTCTTGGCATCGTGAAAATATAGTACAGAAATAAGTGAAGCATAAAATATGTCTTTAAGATATTATAAAATAATTATGGCTGAATAATAATAATTATCAGTTGGATAATTATTCAAAATTATTCAATTTCAAAATATTATTTTCAAACTTATTTCATTCCAATGGTGGTTATATTAGAGTAGTGAAGCTTGAGAGCTTTCAGCACTTTAGCTCTTCGCACATATACGGATCATGTGTGACAGTGATATAGTTTACCTTCTATCACTGACTATATATCTGTTCGGTGGCATAATCACCTACTCTATGTGGGACTTGCCAAACGATCCATGTATATATATATGTGCTTTCTCGCAAGTGCGTACGTTAACTTGCGCGCATCGATACATATATACATATAACTTACGCACACACATGTACACATATATATATATGTATAATCAAACATACCTGTGCCTATGTAACTATGTATACTGAACTGGAACGTTAGGCCACCAAGGAACGTCCGTATCTGTCTGGCTTTATAGTTGGCCAAACGACGTATACATCATTTGCAAGGTAGTCCCAAAGCACAGAATATACTAGCATGACACACACCACGAGCTTGCAGAAGCGCATCGAGAGTGTTCCCATCGTATATATTACGTATATATTGATAGCTTAAAATTTAAAGGGCGTATCTCCTGTGCTTATATACAGCGTTAAGGCACTTTGGCGTCATATATATATGTATATATATATTGAATAGAGTACTGGGCGAATTTAGATGGGTGCGTACATACGCACGTCTCACGTACAAAGGGAGACAATCCGAGAGGCGTGCAAAGACCATGCGTGCAATGTCGTGCGTGTGCATCCATTATCAGACGAGCTCATCCATCCTTCAGACCAGTCCCTCTACTGTCAGCGGGCTTCTGTATTGTGCTCTCTCTCTCTCTCTCTTCCTCCCTCCCTCTCTCTCTTCCTCTCTCATAGACTACTCCAGCGTATTGCGTACATGATCCCTCGTATACACGTTATAATATCCATATCTCGCTATATATATATCATATATCAAACACATATTTTCTCCTCTGTATAATAGCTAATAGAGTAACTATATATGAGAAACTTGATTATAATCGTTCTCTCTGCTGATGATCGATCATATCCTATTATATTACATATTGCATATATATATATGCATATATGCATAATGAAATATTTCATTTGGACAACGTGATCGACGTACTAATCCACAAGCTGCATGCAATGATTAATTAACGAGAATGGAGAAACTCGTTGAATTCTCTCATCACGTCTCTTCATTCTAAATCGTATATATATATATATATATATATAATATTGTATTGAAGAGAACAAAGAAACCGTCGTGTTATCGTGGCTTTTCGCGTGCGATGTTTCAATACAAAAGGCTTACACGCCAGGCCTATGCCTTAACAACGAAGCATTAACAGATGCAAATCAACCCTTACGGCGCTATATCCCAATTGAATTACAAATTTCAACGCTTATGCACTCTAGTCGACGACGCTAATGGAATCTTTACTCACGTAAATTTTCTCTCTCCCTCTCTCTCTCTCTCTCTCTGTTAGTCCACGAAACACTCCATAAGCCTTATCCGCCCCGTCGACCAAACTTTTGGCCTGTTTGCATCCTCCGCCGTTTAAGTACTCGTATATATATATATATATAAGTGCACATACGCTTTGTATCAACACTAAGTAATATGGCCCGTGTAGTTTTGAATTATAAATCAACTCTGCAATGGTGAAATTAATTTGTTAAGAAAATTCATCAAAGAGTGTAATTACTTTTCATCAATAATATCGACGATTATTATCAATATATTTATTTGATATGGAATTTGTATAGTTGATAAATAATTGAGATTTGCAAGAAGATCCTCGATCTTTACTTGCATGAAATTATCCTCAAGCTTCGAGGCCACAAAGGAATTCTCCGTTACATGGCAAAGTCCCAGTTTGAATTTTCATCAGTCGCACACTGAGAAAGGCTTTTACTACTAATGGCCAACTATGTGGTCAGACCTTTCTATGAGCATTGGCCATGCTTTTGAGGGCCCTCGTGCCAGTAGCAGGAATAGAAACAAGAAATAGTACACGTAAATTTGTCTCACTGTGTATACAGTTTAGTCTCTCGTACTCTCTGGCCCGAGTGAAAATCCTTTTAGAGTATATGGGCATGCTCGATGCTCGATAGTTGATAAATAATTGAGATTTGCAAGAAGACCCTCGATCTTTACTTGCATAAAATTATCCTGAAGCTTCGAGGCCACAAAGGAATTCTCCGTTACATGGCAAAGTCCCAGTTTGAATTTTCATCAGTGGCACACTGAGAAAGGCTTTTACTACTAATGGCCAACTATGTGGTCAGACCTTTCTATGAGCATTGGCCATGCTTTTGAGGGCCCTCGTGCCAGTAGCAGGAATAGAAAGAAGAAATAGTACACGTAAATTTGTCTCACTGTATATACAGTTTAGTCTCTCGTACTCTCTGGCGTGAATGAAACTCCTTTTAGAGTATACGGGCATGCTCGATGCTCTCTCTACGACACACCTTTGTGCCGGTAGCATCAGTTGATCGCACCGAGGTAGAGTTTCCTACAGATTCAATTTAATCTTGTGACTTGTTCAACGTTTGCCACGAGAGAGAGGAAGAGTGAAGGTTCGAGACTGTCGAAGGGTGAAAGGGATTGCATGGTGAGCTCGGATACAGAGTGATTGCTTCATGCGAAGGGGAGAAAGAGAGAGAGAAATACAGATAATGACTATTTGGCGTCAAAGCAGCAAAACTTAGAACTGAAGCCAGGAATTTTCTTGGTGCTAGAAATGTTTCACGATTAAATTGTCAATGTAATTAAATAAATTATTTTGTAAAAATTTGACAATTGTAATATTTTTAACTAAAGTTTATGTTAAATTAAATTTTACTAGTTTACAAATGGAAATTCCTTGCCAAAGATGCAAAAGATCGTATGGCACGTATCATCGAGCTTCATAGTTTCGAAATAAAAGCTCCATGGTATACTATACATATATCTATCTGGATATCGTAAACGATAAGAGCCCATGTAGCCCTGAGCCTTTTCTTTTTGTTTCAACAGTTGGTCGAAGCCAGAAAGGCGAGAAAGAGAGAGAGAGAGGAGGGGGGGGGCGAACCAGGGTAAAGTGAGATTTATGCGGGTAAAAGACGTTCGATGATCCAATGGCTCGAGAATAAGCGAGAGGCTGAAGAAAAGCCACGTGCAACGGCCCCTAAAAGATACAGAGAGCAAGAGTGTGGAAAAAGAGGAAATTGCGTATCTGGAGAAGAGACACATCACACTATAACTATAACACTATAAGAGTATAAAAAAATTCAGGTGAAAATGGTAAGAAATGATTGAAAAAGGTGCCGATAAGGAAATTGGGCACCATGAACAAAATATTTCAGGCTTGCTTCAAGCAGTGTCACACGTCACTCCAGCTGAAAAACACCAGAATTATAGAATGGCGAGATAAACGAGAAAAATGTGAAAGTTTCATTGGAAATTCAATTTTACTCGATTCAGTAGAAAGTGACTTATGTTGACAGACCAGAATAATTTCATCTTTTGACTGAGGAATTATTCAAATTCCAAGTATCGACACGATTCGAATGAAAAGCGGTAAAAAAAAATAATATTTGAGACAAATTTAAGATAAATAATTGAAAAAAATAAATGAATCTTTTTTTTTTTTACATAATTTTGAGTAAAGAATAATAATATTTTTTTTTCACTAAAATTATCATCAATTTCGGTGTGACATAATCGTGAATTTTTTTTTCATCTCGTATTTTTCTCATTTGTGTTAAATTATAATTTTGTAGATGGCGCAGTGACACTGACGGGTCGAGAAGGGACAATGAAAATTGATGAAACTCGACAGTGTCTGCTATACACTCGATCAGTGGTAGAAGGTCCGGAGAGTAATCCCTGCGACTAGACAATTGCCACTGGTGGGGTCAAGGAACACCTCCACTCGATTAGGAATCTAATCAGTGCTTAATCGATCGAGCCCAATGAACTCCCGAGCTCAAAAAGATATATGTCGTCTCTAAAAGCAATTTTCACCGATAATCAAGTCCTGACGTTTTTCCAAAATGGTCGAAACTCAACAAGCAATAATAATAATAGTATTAATAAAATTGTCAAATTTTTTTTATCTCTTCAATTTTATATTTTTAATCAATATTTTTACGTGATTTTTAATAAAATTTTTTAAAAAGCAAATATGTCGAGTTTCTTCGATGGAATGAAAAATCATCGATTTAATTTATTTGTTGATTCACTTAAATAAACTTTTTCTCAATGCGCATTGAACGACAAAAAGACCCAGATGAGAGATCAAAAAAATACAGTAAGCTTTCTCGATGGCACAATTTTAATTGGATCGCATTCGTGATATTTTTTCAAGTATCATCAAAGATGATTGAGATTTCGGATGGGGGTGGGGGGTGAAATCATCGTTGTGAATTAACGAGCTCGTTACATTCGATTGATGATCGCGTTACCATCGGGTTCGAAAAGATTGTTCTGGTACGTGACCAAGACTTGGAGTGTTTGCGTGAACGGGAAGGGAGAAAAGGAGGGAGGCAGGGGGGGGGGGAAGGAAAAGTCGAGGATCGGAAGAAATAAATGGAAGGAAGAGAATAAGAGAGGCATATACGCGAGTACGTAGCTGGCATACGAGATTTTTCGCTGACGATTTTCTTTTTTTTCTGTGAGAAAAGTTCCGGTCGTTAGGTCCAAACGCGAGAGCGAGTCTCTCATTCCATGTGTGTGCGTTTTTTTTTTTTTCTTTTTTCCTGAAATCGGCTGCAGAAAAATCTACCCGAAGAAAAATTGCCGCTCGCAAACTCGGCCTGCACTCTCTCTGCGCTCTGATTTTTTGAGTGCATTTATAGCCTGTCTAGATTCAAGAAATGGACTGGATGATATTCTTCACGATGCGTGACTCTCTTCTCTCTCTCTCTTGCTTTCTTTCTCCCTCCCCCCCCTTCTCTCACGCACTCATACACTCACAGACTCGGCAAAATATCTTTCCGGCTCTGATGTACGAAACGTTTCACGCTTCCGCACTCGAAAACCATATATTACAACACACTGGAAGTCTCAACTACCATCACTCGACGTGTACACTCTCTACTTTAACAGTATTGCTGCTGCTGCTGCTGCTTTTCAGCTCTTCTTAAGCGCATTGTGTTACCGGAAAGACTGGTGGAGCTTATTCTATTATATATATTGTGCTCTGCGACAATCCGCACGTCCCAAATATATATTACGTGATAGTAGAGCAAGATTTTCGATTTTATTCAACTAAATTATTTATTATTATTATTATTATTATTATTATATTATGAAAAAAAAAAACGTACCTCCAATTAAATGAAGTAAAATGCAAGTCAAATAAAGTCAAAAGGAATAAAAGACGTTTAACTTGAATCATCATTACGTACTTACAGTCTCTCGAGTAAAGGAATGAAATTGACCTTTGACATTTTTTATTCGTGATATTCTTGGACATACCTGTAACAGACAAAAAACATACATACGATAAATTTTATCTTTGCTGGAGACTGAATTTTGAAATATATGACGATAAACATTGTGCACTGTCGTGGCAATAAAAAAAAATATATATATATATATATCGTGAGATCTCTCGCTTTAGTTATTCTCCAAAGACTTGGGTATACGCTTTACGAGGATCGACAAAATTCTCATTTTCACCCTGCGCATGATTACCCTTGCTCCGAATTGACAGATCGCGTCGTTTACTGTTTACAACATGCCCGAGAGAAAATATAAGGGAGAATGGAACGGATGGTATATGGATCTTTTTTTCACGCCCCATCAATCGTTTCGTTGACGTTCATCCATTTCGTGAGAGATACGCCGCTTGTTCTACGTCATCTCTCTCTCTCTCTATCTCTCTGGGCTCATCTCAAAAGCGTTTTCTTATTCTCCACCCCCACTCCTCCCTGCCTTCTCCTTGGCTCCTCGAAGGACTAAAAACTCCTTTGTCGTATCTCCTTATACTCGCAAGCTTCAGCACCATCGCCATGGCGTACCCTGCGACCCCCTTCATCCCTCAAAAAAACCTCCAACTATTTTCCAACAGTCTCTTCTCCCTCTCGTGGCCTCATTTATTATTCCACCAGCTTCGTGTTATTTGCATCAACGAGAGTTTTCACGACTTTCGGGCACACGTCGATTACCCTCGTAAAATCCAGCGAGCACGAATTATTGTACCAATTGTTGTGTCAACGATCGATAGGACGAGAAAAACTTATTTTTTAAATTTTCTGTTCACCAATTTTCACATTTTATTCATTTTGTCTCATCAAATAATTGACAATCAAAATTTATAATTATTCAGCTCAACGAATCGTATACGAAAAATTAAGTCAGTTGCCAGTGGAATAGAAAATGAAACGTAAAAAAAAAAAAAAGCTCACAACGAAAAAATCATGAAACAAAAATGCATCAGAAAAAATCTACGTAAAAATAATCCTCATGAATATAAATTGTTGGCTAGCTCTTGTGAAAATGCGCGATATGAGGGCATATTATATAGACCAACAGCTTGACCAAGCAATTCCGCGTGGTCGAATGTGTGAAAAAATGAAACGAAGAAAGCGAAGTCATACGAGCGAGCTCGAGCTCGAAAGAGAGAGAGAGAGAGAGAGATTGACTCTGGCGTGTTATGTGACGGGGGGGGGGGGGGGTGCTTGGACGATACAAAAGTCGAAAATTCTCATTTAAAACTGTGCAGCACATCAGAGCTTTCTCTAGCCTGGAGCAAGTCACATTTTTAATTACCACGCCTCGCTTACTACCCCCCAGTCGTAAAACCGAGGCCTAGAACTTTTTCACGAACGCGTTACTTTTCTCACGTTTTCCTACACACTTTTTTTTTTTTTTTTTCCCAAGTTTTAAGCTTTTTCGCGCAATTTCTCACTCGCCATTCCAGTCGCGCTTTCTCCAAAACTCTTTACCATCCCCCTTCTCGGATTTTCTCTCTCTCTCTTGCTCTTGCTGGCTCATTCGCAAAGGTACATTAATTGCAAGGTGGAGCTTGAACGAGAGCCATCGACTTGGTCTTCGTGTTGAGAGCTCTTGAGTCGACTGCGTTAAGCATAGCGAAACGAGTTTTTAGAAAAAAGCACGAGAAAACACACTGAGCTTATCCAAGCAATTTATATATCTATATACCTACTGTGTATAGCGAAACTCAATCGGTCACTTGCAATTTTTATTCTCTCTCTCTCTCTCTCTCTCTCTCTCTCTCTCTCTCTCTCTCTCTCTCTTTCTCTCTTTCTCGTAGCTCGATATTATTAATATTTCATCAATTAAAAAATAATCTACTCTCTGTCATCGCTAAAAAAAATTACTGGAGTTGACTTTTGATCGCGTTTATTTTTTTTTTATTTCATCCAATATTGTGTAGTTTGAAGAAATTTGAAAAATCTCTCATTCGCTTTTCGTTTTTTCGTCGAGCGTGTAGACGCGATGAAGGCATCGCGTCGTCATTTGCACTTTTTAAACGAACCTTAATTAATATCGGAATTCATCCTTGGTAAGCCAAAGGGTGTGTCGCTGTCTGTCGAGGGGGAGTGGAGCGACCGGGGCAAGGGAGAAACTTCAATTTCCGATTAAATTGGAAGCTCGAACGCGCGTCACCTCCCTCGCTTCATCTCGCCAAACTAATGAGCATTAATTAACTCGTCCTTCCAATTTTTCCGAGGCTGTGGTATTATTTTTCTACACTCTAACATTTTTTCCCATGGTTGAGTCTGGATAGATGTGGTATTTTTCATATTTTATATTAGATCGATGTGTCGTGGAGAAAAAATAAAAATTCCATATAGAGAAAAATCCCTTTTTTTCGTTTCAAAAAATAAATAAAAAATTGCAAAGAAATCGCGAAAGCGATAAATCTTTTTTTTTTTTCTTCTATCAAGACCCTATATTTTTTATTTTGTCTCGATTAATGCCAAGTAGACCATTTTATCAGAGTAAAAAATTCTACATAAAAAACACCTTAAAAAATGGCTTTTTTGTGAAGCTTTTTTTTTTACTTCGATTTTCAGCAATTTCCATACAAATTGTTCCACATTCCTAATCAATCAAAAAATTACTGTGAGGCCTTAAGTGTAATCACAAGGGAAAAAAACCAATCGTTTCAAGTAGTGGAAGATTTTTTTTTCGCTTGTTTTAAAAAAAAATAGCAAACGATAAAATCTCCCCTCACATCAGCGTTCAAAGGGCTTGGCCAATTAATTCTCACGCTCACCTGTGCGAAACGAGAGAACTCGAGGGTCTGCACCTTGTCTTTGACCTTTTGAACGGTCTCGATTGAAACGATAGAGCAAAGTATCCCAAACACGTTTTGCCCCATATAATATATTGTACGCGTGTATTCGAACACAGTCTATTATTTTGAGCCGGTTCAGTGAGTTCCCTTTTGTTATTCCTCAGGGCCACGTGCGTCATTTTCAATTGGGTCCACACGAATTTGAAGATGCAATAAGAGTCTAAAAAAGCGCGAGGGGGAGAGAGGGAGATAGAGGGTTCGGGGGGGGGGAGAAAAAAGAAAGACCCTATTCCGTATGAGCCTCAAACCTTTTCGTTGGGTATTTAACGATAATCGTTTTGCAGAATTCTTTTCATTGGAGCATTCACGAGGCCGCATTTACCAAGTGGCTCGACATAAAAGCAAACGTGTCGCGCACGAATATGAAATTCTTATCCAGCCATTTTTTTGCACACTCATCGCCAACATTTATATTCATTAATTCTACACAACACACGCACACAAAATAAAATCCCAAATGGAAAGGGATTTTAAGATACTTATTTCGTGAGTTATACATTATACATTTGTCAATCGACAACTCTATAACCGTTACTAATCCCTCGTGAGAGTGTCATTTGATGCAGGCTTTAATTTTATTTCGAGGGGTGAATATTTCAAGGGGGATGAAATTTATCCTACTCTTCCAATTCGAAAAAAAAAAAAAACTTTTTTTTCGTTAAATGATTTTCTTTTTTTTTTTAACGTAATAATTTCGTAAGATTTTTATATAGCAAAGAATCATTTTTGCTCGTGAATTGAGATCATAGGGCAGCTCGATGCAAAATATAAAATCATTGAGAATCGTAGTCTGAGACGAAACAAAACCAGATTTGTGTATACAACAAAAGAAAATGTTTGCTCTATTCTCAATTATGTGTATATGCGTCTGGTTTTCAAGTGGTAAGAGAGCTTCTCACGACCAGAAGGAACGTTCGAAGTGGCTATAGTGCTATTATATACCAAAAGTTCAGTCGTTGGTACCCTCTTGAGCCCTTTGCCGTATTTAACACTGGAATGAACTGAAGAGTTCTCTCTCTCTCTCTCTTTTTCCTCGGCGTCGCAGCGCGTAGGCGGACGGATGAAGTACCATCAATTACCCTTTTCTTGTGCAACCCTCCAACCCCCTTCTTTGCCGCCCCTTTGAATATTTAACACCATTCTTCTTTCCACGCTTTGACCTCTTTTTGTTTTTTTTTTTAATTCAATGATGCACTGAAAAAAGATTTGATTTTTTATGGCAGCAAAAAGTCGTTGATAAATTTTCAAAATGAAGAAGAATTTATTGATACATTTTAAGGAATGTTTGAAAATATTATAAAATAATTCGTTATAATGTTATTTTTAATATTGTGTTTTTAATGTCAAAGTCTTAATTATTTACGTTGAAAATATCTGATGGAACCACAAAATTGCCTCTACGTGGAATGTTTAATTAATGAACAACAATGGCATGTATGTGAAAATTAATGAATTTATATTTCCGAGCTCGGGTTAAGTGGTATATATATATAGGTGAGCTTTTCATCAGCCTCCACTTTGTCACTTCGTAACTTGCGAATAATTTACATGTCATATAGACCTTTCGTTATCGAGCCCTATTATGCAAAATTGTCCACGACTTTATAATTCGATGGATCGTATGATCAAAGTCAGCAAGCTTGTATAACATTTGCGATACTTCCCACAGATAGGCATTACATTATCGAGAGCTTTTCAACACTTTCTCATTATTTTTTACAATTTATAAAAATTCACTAAAGCTTTTTTTTATTTATTTATAAAATTTCTCAGAGAAAAAATAAATAAAAATTACAATATTAAACCAGAGGACTTTTTCAGTGGACCTTTATCAATTATCGTAGCTTATCGTTACACCAGACTTAATGTTGCCAGCAGTGAGACGAGAGTACACTCGCGCGTTCGAGGCAGAAACGAAAATGGGTTGATTCAGATTATTATAACGGAAGTGAACAAGGGGCGAGGGGGAGAAGAGGCAATGAAAGAGAGAGAGAGAGAGCGCCATGTATCCTATATATATAGGGTACACAACTGACAGCATAAATAAAAATAAATAAAAATAAAAATGTCGGTGATATCGATCAAAACTCAAGCAGCTTTCCTGAGTGCATATTTTTCCATTTTTTTCGTCGTTCACCGTCGTTTGTGTATAATATTATATAAATTTTTCGGAGCAGATAAAGCGTGAGTGTTCTCTGAAAATAGCAGGCAGGAACTAATTAAAAAGCAAATGAAAGGAGGAAAAAAGCTGAACTCTGTACTCCAATATATATATATATATATACACACACACAAATTCGTTGAACCAACGAGAACTTTGTTCCTAGACAGTAATCTATGGACTAGCCAACCGTTCAGTTTTTTTTCCTTCTGCCAACGACCAACGGAGAATTGGGCCCTGGAGGATTCGGGGCTAACGAGGAATTGGGACGATCAACCGACAAGTGAGAGCGAGAGAGAGAGAGAGAGCAGTAGAAAAGCGAGGACGAAACTTTATCGAGACTGGCATTGCACTTTTAATTCGTCGACGAGTATCGAAGTTGCTCTTTCTCCCTCTCTCTTTTTCTCATTGCTGGGTAGAATAAAAATAAAAAAAGCAAAAACAAATAAAAATAAAAAATTGTGCTACGAGAAAGAGAGAGCGAGAGTTCGATTGGAGTAACAACGGGAGATGAGACAGTGTCCTTAAAAAAAAAAAAAAAAAAACAACTCGACCAATAAGGTCGGTGCTCCAATTTACATTTCCCCTTGCTGCAGTACTTCAGCTTTAACCCAACTCTCCTGCCTCTACTGATGCTTCTGACGCTCTTGCCAAGTAGCGATTCATAATTGGAGACCCGTAACTTTACCACCCAAGACTTTTTTTTTTTTTTTACGTTCATATAAATCTCCACTTTGACTTCTTCATATATTTTACGTTATTTTTAATATTACTGTGAAAAAAACAAAGAGGCAATATTATGAAAAAAAAATGGCCACAAAGTACGTGTTAAAATATCATTATTGCGACGCAGAGAAAACGGAAGGTCGCAGTTCCTCTCGTGAGCAGCTTGTTGAGGGGGAAAAAAAAAGAACGGTGCGTGTCATGGGAAGTGCACGCGGCTGTTTTCCACGTGAGGTGGCGGTGACGAATTTTTTTTCGACGTTCACTTCCTGTCCCCTTTCTGCAACAGGAACAAGGACGAGGACTGCCTAAATATATATATATATATATATATATATATATATATATATATATATATATAATATACACGTTGTTGGTTGATATATGGATGAACGCCAGAAAGGCATAGGAGCTTTGTTTAAATACACTCGATACGCCCTTTTAATTTTAAGCCATGAGGTAAGGAAATCGCCACACGGGGCATGGGATCGGGGGCGTCTGTTTCTTTCCATACATTACGTGCCACGTCACGTCATGTGAATGCAAGTGTCTATCTTTTATGTGTGTATATATATATCTACACGTACTATATCGAATAACGTACAGCATTCCCCTCTCCCTCGCTCGCTTTATGAGAAACGAGACATAAATCCCCTCCATCTGTACATTCTATACCCCTATAGACAATAAAGATATGACTGTCAGATATGTGTCCGTCCTGAGCCTAAGCCAGGCGGTCTATCACCTTGCTAATATATATATATATATATAAATATATATATATATATATATATAAATATATACATATGTCCATACGTCCTCACGTCCGCTTTACAACTCACTATTTCAATGTTCCTTTCACCCAGGTTGCATTCATCGTACCGCTCATTAGCCCAACAGAGTTCATTAATATCAGCTTGTTATTATATTGCTAAAACATGAAGCATAGAATGAAAATTGCCTGAATGACGTCTCTTAAGCAAGCGATAAACGTATACGTGAAATTAAGAGACCGTGAACTTTTTTGTTTTGTTTTTTTTTTTTTTTTTTTAAAGGAAATATGAAATAATATATATATAATTTTTGAGCTTTTCTTGTGCGAGAATATGTTTTGTTTTTCTCGTTTTATTTGTTGCAAGTGAACCAGTAAATTTTGTAATATCCCAGCGGCAGCGAGAGCCTCGTGCGTGAAAAGTTAGCATAAAGTAATTGAAAGCGTCGACATTGATTCGTGATGGAGGAGAGGAAAATTGCGTGAGCCACAATATGGGCCATTGAATGAGGGTGGTGGTGCGTGTGCGGTTGAAACACCCCTGATCCAATGCAGAGAGAGAGAGAGAGAGAGAGAGAGAGAGAGAAAGAGAGAGAGATAGAGAGAGAGACAGAGAGAGACAGCGAGAGAGAGAGAGAGAGAGAGAGAGAGAGAGATTTTCTGTCGTGCTCGCCGCGTTACAAATTAACCGCGACATATTTGCATGGACCATAAAATCGTGGGCAACCCTGCTTGCTTTAGCTGGGACAAAATTCTACGTGGGTGGCAATAGTGCGTATTGCATCGCGAATAATTTATACATTGCCCACGAGGGAGGGAGTGGGAGGAGGCGACTCTCTCTCTCTCTCTCTCTCTCTCTCTCTCACTTCTACCACAGTTCGGGTTTTGCTCCAATTTCTGATCATTACTCTTCGAATCATGGGATACCCACAACAAAATATATCCGATGGGGCCCACCAACGTGGGAATTATGCATTAGCTCGAATTTCCCACGAGCTCGCATGTGTGTTGTGGCAACAATTTTTATTTTTATTTTTATTCATCCCGAAAATGCACAATTATCCAAGCTTTTAATAATTGAAACGCGATAATTTGCAAATATACGCATGCGCTCCAGATGATATTTTCATTATTCGAGTGTCACGCAAATTTTTGAAATGCTGCCGAGTTGCATTGAGCGAAAGAGAGAGAACATTCTCTCTTCCTCCCTCTCTCTCTCTCTCTCTCGCTATATATATATATGGCGTGGCAGAGGGAAATTATTTATGCGCGTCACACACGACCTGTGTGTGTACCGGCTGTTCATCAAAAATGAATTACGGTATCGCGACAATTGGAAATTACCGGAAATAATTTATGTACTCAAAACTGCAAAGCTCACTCTCTTCTCTCGCTCTCTCTCTCTTTCTCTCTCTCTCTCTCGCTCTCTCTCGCTCTCTGTCTACTGTAGAGGCTGGGGTGGTGTGCATTATCACATAAATAACGCCAGGAGGATTGAGGTGAAGAGGTGGAGTGAGAGGGAGGAGCGGGGGAGGGAAGCCCCAGAGAGTAACCAACACGCCATTTCAGCGAGTGCACGCGGTTACCCGTCACGCTTTAGTGCTTTCAAAATCATCAACGGTACATGGACGAGGTCGAAAGGTAAAATTTCAAATCTTTTTCGCTTTTTTTATTTCAAAGGAAAAATGATTGATTGAAATGTTTTTAGGATCGAACGTGAGGTTGTCAAACGAGCGAGTAACACGTTTAATGCATTATTCTTCAATTTGCGATTTACAATTCACGATGAAATTTGTCATTTTACATCGATGGTGAATCGACCGACGTGAAAAAGAAAAATGTTACTCGTTACTAAAATTTATATTTATTTTTAACTTAACAATTTACGCATTTATTTTTCAACATGCTGCTATTTTTTCAATATAAAATTGTTGATGCCTCTTTAGACCCGTAAGGTCAAAAGTCATCCGATAAAGTCTCTCTCGTATTATACGAACGATATGAAAAATTCGATGCAATAGCCAATATACGAGAGATGTAATTGAAGTGAAAGGATTTTCCCGAGGATTCTTCGACGGTCCATTCGTCCGTTTCGCAATGCTGTACACGATGAAAATCGAAAGAAATAAGGAGTCGCGAAGGTCTCGACAGAAAAAAAAAGGGTATAACGTCTCACTGAAGCTTCTCTTTATTTCCCATGAAAGCCGCCCGAGCTTTCTTGAGTCTTGTAAAGCTCGACAGTTGACAAAGGATATATTTTTATCTGTATAGGAGCTACTATATATATATATACGCAGATACGTTTACAGATCCTTTGCGGGTAATAAGCCGAATCGAGAGTATTAACGTTGGCAAAATCCGAGAAAACGGCAGGATTCTCTTCTTTTTTTTGCTCAACGTGCGTCCTTCGTCTCTGAATAAGCCCTTTTTTTAAATTGACTTATTGTACGAGCTAACTCGTGAAGCTTTAATAAAACGCACTATGGAAAATTCCAGATTCAATTAAAAGGACAAAAAAAATATTTCCTACTAATTCTCAGACTTTTCTGAAAAATAGTTTGGTCATTATCACTGAAAATGTCGAACAAAGCACGTTCGAATGTTTCTTACTTTTCTGAAATTCTTGCTTTAAATTCTTTGCTGATTTTTTTATTATTTATTTTTGGAAGGCGAGCTTATTTTTCCTGTCAGTGGGACAAAAAAAAAAACAAAATCGTTATTCTTTGTTCTTGTCTGTCAGAGAAGAGTTTTGATAAAAAAGTAACAAAGATCGAATCAATTTTAGCAAAAATCTGAAATTAGATTAGAGCATTTTTTTTTTGTCTCAACCTGAAACATTGTCAAAGACTACAAAATGTTTTCAAAAATATGAGGATCGCGATTTTGTCGATTTAGAGTGAAATGCCCCATATATATATATATATATATATGCTGCTGGAAAATCTGTATTCCCCGAAGGAAAAGCGCGATTCAGCGACCACCAGGAACATTTCTTTCTCTCTCTCTTTCCCTCTTGTTGGCAATTTTCTTCAGCACAGAATTGTATAAAAGGATGAAGAAGGATGCTGGGGAAGGCAAGGAACGTAAGCATTCTCATGCCGCAAGAGGGCAGGCCAAGCCTCGGAAATAGAGGACGACGAGGACCATCTCATTCTCTCGTTTCGAGCTCGACAATCTTACACAGCGTTGGACGTGCTTCTGTGGATCGTCGAGCCTTTCCTTCCTTCCTTCCTCCCTTTCCTCGACTCTTCCCTTTTATTCCTCGCTGATTCTTCTTCTACACCCTCCCGCCACCCTTGGCCAACTCGCTTTCTCCTCGTCGATTTCTTCTGTAAGCCAGGAATTGTGAACGATGCGCTACTACACACCGCAAAATTGGATTCCGCAAAAGTAAGAGCAGTCGAGAGTAGAGCCCACTCGCCTCTTTAGCGATTTTTCTTACCGCGATGACAGGAGAAAACGATAAAAACGTGAATAGGCAAAAATTTCTTGTAAAACGTTTTTTTTTTTCTCAAACGATTTTGTTATGATTACGTTATTTTCTAAAATGATTATAAACAAATATCACGAAAAAGAGATAACTGTATGATTTTTTTTTACGATTATTTATGACTGTCTTTGATTTTTTTTATTTTTATAATTTTACATGTGAACGCAGAGCTCAGGATGAGTTAACCCACAGCCAATTTTTTTTTTCAAATCATTCCAAAAGCTCTTGTTAAATAATTATGAAATAATTATCAATAAAAACAGCATGTGTACCATCATTTGAATAATAATTTCGTAATTACGTCGCTGGATTTTTTTTTTATGAATAATTCAGCATTTGAATGGAGCTCGCGATGAGTTGACTCAGGTTAAAGGGGTTGTTCCTAATCGTTTCAAAACTCAAGTTGCAGCTCAGAAATTACAAATAATTGATTTGTAATTAATCGGGGCACGCGATGATCAAAACTGCTGCTGTACAGTTGATCTACATATATATATATATATATATATATATGCACAGATAAATTAAACGTGTACGATTCGTTGATAGGCGTACTACTCGTGCCACCAGTGTAAACAAAACGGTCACGCCAACGTCATAAACTCCCGACGAAGTTTGCGGTCTAATTTCCGCCATGTGGCAACTTCCACGAGTTTCCCCCATTCTCCCTTACACATCCTCTCTCCAATCTGGACTATATAGCTTCTTGCTCATCCTCGATCCACCTCATTATTCTCCTGAACCCATTTAACCTCCCTTTGCATCGCAGTATCTCCAAAGTTGAGAGGCACCCGAAGTGATATTACGGTTCAGAAATGATCACTCATCAGTTGAAATTGTTCCCTTTGTACATGATACATTATTAGCGAATGAAAAATGAAAAAAAAAATGTATTTACTTTCAGTAAAAAAAAGTTCTCGATGAAATATAAAATTTGGTCTGATTTTAAATTGTTATCAAAAATTTAATCATTTTAGGGACTTTCTATAAGCACGTCACGAGCTTTTCACGATCGGTATGGCGTGTGAGGGAATCTAGAAATAGAGTATATTATATATATATATATATAACAGTGTGGATTTTCTAATCGATTACTTGTCATTTATGTCTCACTGGGTGTGTTTTTGTACGATGAAAATGTCTATTGATTCTTTCAAGATTTATTATCGGTGCTCCGGAGACGTTGAAAATAAGTAACGCGTGAGTTTTGGGGTATATTTAGTTACCTTGACTCTTTCTATAGAACAATATTTTACAATATATATATATATATATATAGCTGCAAAGTATATCTATAAGGGGAGCGGCATCTGATGCCATGCTTTCATGAATAACGGCTACCTCCGTGACGTACAAACCATCGGGGCTACTTCAGGAGGGTGTCTATACGCTTCTCTCTCTCTCTGTCTCTCTTACTTTCTCTCGTCTTGCACCGAGATAGATCGAGTGATTAATTAAGTCTCCAAAGTATCGTGAAAATAATGCAAATCCACCGTCGAAAGAGGGTAAATAGAATTTTTCAATATATGTATATTAAAGGAGAAGCGAGAGAGGATAGACGGAAAACGCCCGGAAAAACTCGACGGCCGGATGCAATTTATTCCGGGCAAGGGTGGTAAAAAGAAAATCTTGGAAATAAAAATGCAGTCGAAAGAGATGAGGGAAGAGCAAGATGAAGGTGGCTTGAGATGCATGGCAAAACTAGAGTTCTTCTTCGCTCGTCTTTCTTCATATTCTCTACAGGAGGTAAACTAAAGATTGAGCGAAGGGTTAAGTAGAAAGTACCAAAGAGATTTTTTTTTTTTTTTCGACGATAGACGACGTTTCAAATTTATTGATAAATTTTTTTTAGAAAATTATTGAAAAATGGTCGAGACAACTATAATCAAGAAAACAACGCAACAAATTTATTTGAAATTTTTTTGCACCCTTAATTGGTATAAAATTTAGTATGATTTAACTTATTAGTATTGATAACAATGGCTGGCACAACGTTTTTGTAATTGAAAAAGATACATATACATTCTCGTGAATCTAAACCACGTGAAACTAGCACTGATAAAAATAAAAGCAGAGAGGCCAGTAGAGCCACAGGAGCAGAAAGCGTAGAGCGTACAGAGGCAGAGAGGAGAAGAGCACCCGCAGCAGCAGCAGCAGCCAGGACACAAAGGCCATCTCTCAAAATTCCGAGTTTCAGCTTTATGTACGCTCTCTGGTACAGAGGAAAAAAAGAGGGAGAGAGTGAGAGAAAGGGGGAGAGAGAGAGAGAGAGAGAGAGAGAGAGAGAGAGAGAGAGAGAGAGAGAGAGAGAGAGAGAGAGAGAGAGAGAGAGAGAGAGAGAGAGAGAGAGAGAGCGAGAGAGAGAGAGAGAGAGAGAGAGAATCCGTGTGACTATGCCATGGTCTCTACACTACCAGCAACGTCTGCCAGGTTTTATCGGGGCACCGTTTATCACCGCACCGGCATAGCCAGACAACACGGCGAAACCGAGCTTGCAAGCGAGCCGCGTGTTCCTCTTTTATCGTACTCATTCTATTTCTATGCTCTGTTGCTCTCTCTCTCTCTTTGTCTATCTCGCTTGCTCGTTTTTGTCCACGTGCTAGTAGTGCTACGGTGGACAGAGGATGCAGCCGAGTGCACGGAGAGAGAAAGAGAGCGAGAATACAGTGAAACGAACCAGTTGAACGGCGCGTACTCCGTCCCCCACCACTTCGCATTTTTCATCGTCCAATCGGGCGCTTTGCTTGGAGCGTGAGTGGGGGGGCAAACAAGTGAATTATATTCGTCACAGTTTCCTCGCTATACACAGTATAGAAAATGAAGGGTCTTTTGGTATGTTGAAAGATGATATAGTTTGACCTCACCAAGAAAGGTACTTTAGGTCAGGGAGAAGGAGAGACATCAAAGTTTGACGAGATGCACGCGTTTCCGTGCGGCAAACGATTTTCGCTTGACGTCCGGCATCCGACACCTGATGGACATTTGCTGCTCTCTCTCTCTCTCTCTCTGACGTTCTATAGCTCTTTGTGTATAGCTTTTTATACATATAGCGGAAGAGAATGACATTACGAGAAATGCTTGGGTACGATCACTTCGGCGGTTTTCTCCATATAAAACGAAGAACGTTTTTCCTCTGCTGTCGTTCAATTCGACCAAATTTTATAAGTTGTGAATATTCCAACATTGCATTCCTTCATCATAAAATATTTCTTCATTACAGCAAGGGAAAAAAGTTACGAATATTACGTTGCATTTTTCACTTTTAATCTTCTTATTGTCATTCGCCTCACAGATGTCGTTTGTCATCCAGATGGCACAATTTTCGATGTGGTTATATAATGATCAAACCCGATATTTGCCTCGCTGTCGTACGGCAATATCTTTGATCGAGTCAATCTATCTCTTTTTCCATGGAATAATAATGAAAGTATTCTCTCATTCTCCCGGTTATGAGGAAATCTCGAGGCTGTATTGCTCTTTTTTCTTGGTCCACGTTGCTCAGTTCATTGGCAAAGCTCGCAACTGTGCGGAAGCACAACTCGAAAGCAAATCCATCCATAGAGAGAGGGAGAGAGAGAAAGAGAGAAAGAGAGAGAGAGAAAGCCTCCTGGCAACATCGCCACTTAATTGCATCCTCGAGAAAACTAATAAAAAGTATTTCGAGTTCTCGGGAAAATAGCTGTGTGAGAGCGAACTCGATCCTCGACTGAGATGAGAGACGGCACAGATGAGCACGAGAGTTAGTGAGAGAGAGAGAAACGAGAGAACCAAGAGCTAAAAAGTTGTTGGTATAAGTGAATTTGCGGTACAGGATAGCCTGCAAAGAATTTGTGGTAAAAGAGAAAGACAGAATGAAGAATAAAATAGGATGAGAAAAAAAGAAAAGGTATGAAGAACATCTCGTCATTCTCGTATACATTTGGTGCTATATTGACCGAGAGCCTTTACCATCGAAGTCGTCCAACTCGTCGTCTGGGGGTGTTTCACGATAGTCGATGGAACGAGAGTATTAAATGCAATAGCTTCGTTCCAGGTGGACCTCTAGTTTTCTCTCTCTCTCTCTCTCTCTGGTGGCGATTGGATGTTCCCGAGGTTGCGGAACGATATCGAAAATAGAAAAAGCTCCAGTAAGAGAGAGAGAGAGACAGAGAGAGAGAGAGAGAGAGAGAGAGAGGGAGGGAGGGAGGGAGCAACGACAAAACGAGAAAGATGCCACAAAGGGATGAACAAGAGACAGCCTCCCGATATTACAATTCTGTTTATTACAATTGGTACGAGCGAAGCCTTCATCGAATTTGATTCTTCAAGAAAATTCAAACATATTTCCTTTCTTTTATCTCTTTTTCGATCTGGACATAAATAACACAGAACATTGCTGTTGCATCCTCCCTTTCTCGAAAGGGTGCATCACTATCGTCTATCTTCCTCTCTCTTATACAAACCTCTTATTTCTCTACCATAATACTCCGGATTCAAGAGTCTTCCAATACCAAGCAAGTGCTTGAACTCCAGGAAGAAATGGAGAGAGTTGGGTCGTAACAACTATTTAATAAGGAAACTTATTCCATTTCCCCCTTATGTCTTCCTCCTATATTTTTTTTTTACCAGGTGGTGGTTCCCTCTCGCCCTTTTTTCTCTTTCTCTCACTCTTTCCAAATGATGTGACTGCAGTTTCTCTCATTCTCTGGCTTATGTTTCGCATCTGTCTGTTTTCCTGGCTGTTTGTACGGTTTCCTTGTCACTCTCATCGGTACACATACCACTATTTTGCCTCGACACCGAGTGGAGGAGTGCAATACCTTCGCGAAGGGCCTTCCTTCAACTATGGTAGCATCAACTACTGCCGCTATACCAGACAGGATGTCGGTTCTCTCTCATCCCGAGCTCTCCAAAAGCTCTCTTGCAGGCTTTCGCGTACAAGCAGGGGGTAGAATTTTCTTTCGCGACCTACTTGTTTATAGCGAAACCAAGCGAGAGATGGGAGAGAGCGCGTTTCTCGGTGGGAAAACATTCTCGTTTATTCGTCTCTCTCCCTCTTTCTCTCTCTTTCTCTTCCTCGCCCTCTCTATTTCTGTTTTCCAAGACTATATGGCTGAGCTGGGAAGAATCTTTTCCATACAGCAACTGCACTTTCATTCTCGTATTTACCCATCTACCCTTCTTCTTCTTCTTCTCCTTTTCCATCCCTTATTTTTTCTTCATCCCCCTTTTTTCTTTTGATTTCTTTTTTCACTCTCGTTACGATCTCGCGGCTCTGACGAGAATGCCCCCCTGGAGGAAAAAAGTCTTGCGGAGCATTTGCAGGCTTGTATTGGAACCCCAGTGGGAAAAGTTGTAGATTTCGACAAAATAATTTTGAAAATTTATTTCTGGCTTGTTTAAATATTGCACACGTTAGAATCATCTTCAATATATTTTTTTTTAAATTCTTTATTCTTCTCTGGGTAAACGCCAACGTGTCACAGAATTCAGTGTTGGAAACTAATTCTTGGGTTTCTGGCCAGAAAATTGGAGTAATTTGTTGCACTTTCTGGCTTTTTCTCTCTTTCTCGATTCTCTCGCTTTGGGTTAGAGGAGAGTATCGTCGTTCCAACCATAGATAATAATCACAAGCGTAACGGCCAAATTGCACAAGGGGACAGAATATACCCCAGAAACAGACTTTCAAAGTGGCTACGATTACAAATTTCACGTGACTCTACACTCGTATCTTTCTCTCTCTCTCTTTCTCTATCTCTCCTCCTCTCATTGTGCTTGATTGCGATCTATCTCTCTCTTCTTCATCTGCTTTTGCACGTTTCTCTGCTGCTTCTCTCTCTCTCTCTCTCTCTCTCTCTGCATTTGCGTTTCTCGCGTTCTGCATCGAAAGTCTCTCCGCGAAAAGCGAGCCAGAGAACAGCCACGTTGAGAATTTATCGATTCTCGTGTGCAACTACGATGGAGAGGAAGGATGAGAGGTAAATTCCTCGTTTCACCATTAATCTCGGAGAATTTATATCAGCGGAGCTTCAAAACTTTCCATCTAATACGTTGACACGTTGACATGTCGTGCGGTGAACGGGGTCGCGGAAAACTATTAGAACAACCCAATATCTAGAGAGGCTTTTTACTAGAATTTATCCGTGTATATTTTTTAAGTGCCTTCTGTGTGGGGAGGAACGAGGAGAACGATTGTCATTCGATTAACTCACAGCATCCATATACATCGTCCATTTTTTGTTGCTGTATTTTTTTTTTGTTATTTTTTGGCCTTTCGGTATAGAATTTGACGCGATATCGAGCAGGTTGAGCATGAAAAAAAATTGGATAAATCAAGATATATAAAAGTGATCGAACGTGAACGTGAACGACCTCTATATGACGCTTTTCTCTCTCCCTCGCGTATCAATTCTTCTCTCTACCAGCCCCCTAACTCACCCCTCGCCACTCTCGTGTACGCAAAATCGATGCGATCGCTGAATTAATCGAGGCTTGTTCGCCACAGCTTGCAAGCTCTCGTCCAGAAGCACGAAAGAGAGTGGAGAGAGAGGAGAAAGAGGGAGAGAGAGAGAGAGAGAGAGAGAGAGAGCAACAGCTTTCGCTCTCGCGACAAAGATTGATCGCACACGCTAGTTCACTCTCACGTCCTATTCTGTACACGTGTGTCCTTCTCTATATAACACACTCGCAAAACGCAAGATTCACGTAAACGATCGACGTCCCACGTCACTATACGATCCCTGTGTTACTCTCGTAGACTCATATATTACATGCCTATTGCTATTATATGCTTTATCATAATCAGGCTTACTGTCCATCATTTTGTAAAGTGGTAAGCTTATGTTGTAATGAGAAAAATGGATTTGTGCATTTTTTATAAATTTTGTTCGAGCCAAAATCAAGTTTGATTATTTTTAGTGAATCCTAATTTCTTTTTTTTTTTTTCATTATACTTTCGTAGACATGTAAATTTATGCTCACTTTTTATGTTATAAATGGTAGCTTTGTGTTGCAAAGAGAAAAATGAATTTGTGTAATTTTCATAAATTATGTTCGAGTCAAAGTTCAATAATTTTTTTTCCTATTCAGAATGACAAATATTTACGTGTATAAAGTGTGCAATTTAATAGAGAATATCGCAGTCGACTCGCAGAATTATATAATCCTCCTTTTTCTCTTTTCTTGAAGCAGCAGATTGAAAATTGAAAAAATACTCGCTCACTCAGAAGCTCAATGTGCAACCCCGATTGCTTGGCACTGTTCGATACTCCCTGTGCCCATGGGCCAGTCCTCCCTTACAACAAGGAAAAATTATTTGGAAAGCTTGGCAATAGCTCGCTTTAAGGGGTTAGGGGTAGTCAGAATTTTCAAAAAATCAATTTTTTTTTTTTTGCATTTTCGTTAAGTATAATATCTTAAAAATATTCTCTGAAAATTTCAAGTTGATCCGATCATTAGTTTTTGAGTTATTCAACAAATAACAAAGAGAGCTCTGGCACTTCAAAGCGCTCGGGAGCAGGTAGCTAGCGGCAGCTGCAAGAAACCGGCTTTTAGGGTTCTATTGTCATCCATGAAGACTTTGGTGTATTTATTAGTACCTAAATTTATAAATACCTATATATATATATATATATATATATATATATATATATATATATATATATATATATATATAATTACAATTTCTAGGTAGTATAAGTCCTACAAACTATTTTTTTTTGCCACATCACTAGTATACCTGTGGCAGTTGCAGAGAGCAGTCGATAGTTGTGCGTTACTAAAATATATTATTTTTGAAGTTATTTATTATGGGACGTGATACGAGAAAAGTTTCGAGAGAAGTTCGGAAATCTGAAAATATCCGTAAGTCGTATTCAACGAAACGAAAAAATGTATTTAACCCAAAAACGGCGGAACGTGATGAAAGTGTTCGGAGTACATCGGCTAAAAAACTGAAACAAAATACTGAAAACGATGTACCCGAAAGTTGCACCTCTGAATTTCGAATAATTAATTTTATTACGGTATTCACTGCCATTTCTGCTCTTGTGAAATGTAAGAAATGTGATGGAAACATTGAATTTCAAACAGCTAGTACACGTGGGCTGGGATTTAAAATTGTAGTTTCGTGTATTAACTGTGGCAGTGAATATATTCCTTCCTGCTCTTTCATTGGGCATTCTTATGAAATAAATAGACGCTTTATTTTTGTGATGAGAATACTAGGGATAGGATACGAAGGTTTGTGCAAGTTTTGTGGCCTGATGGACATGCCGTCTTTTATAGATAAAGCTACGCATACAATATTATTGAAGCACATTTTAGATTGTGGTAAAACCGTTGCAGAAGCCTTGATGAAAAAAGCTGTGAATCAAGAAAGTGAAGCGATAAGTGAAAATGAGAATAAGAATGATTTGACTGTATCGGGAGATGGAACCTGGCAAAAACGGGGATTTACATCGTCATTTGGAGTTTCTTCTATAATTGGCTATTATACTGGAAAGATTCTTGATATAAACATTAAAAGTGCTTATTGTAAGCTATGTGAGTATTGGAAAAAGAAAATAAATACGGCTGAGTTCGAGGAATGGTATGAATCGCATAAAAACGAGTGTAGTGCTAATCACAAGGGGTCTTCGGGGAAAATGGAGGTGGATGCGATGATTGAAATGTTTCAGCAGTCTGAAACAAAATATGGAGTTAAATATACAAACTACATTGGCGATGGTGATTCGAAAACCTATTCTGGAATTAAAAAAGCAGATCCTTACAAAAATACAACCATAAATAAAAAGGAATGTATAGGCCATGTTCAGAAGCGGATGGGGACTCGACTGCGAACTCTGAAAACTAAACAAAAAGGTCTTGGTGGTAGAGGTAGGCTTACAGGAAAAGTAATAGACAAATTAACTGTATACTATGGTTTATCAATACGTCGTCATTGCGATTCTATTGAAGATATGAAATCTGCTATTATGGCAACTTTTTACCACTACGGTTCGACTGATAAAAATCCGAATCATGATATGTGTCCCAAAGGCGAAGATTCTTGGTGCTCCTACCAGCGCGCTGAAGCAAGTGGAGAGCTTGATACTTATACTCAAGATTATTCTCCCTTACCTCCTGATGTTTTGAAAGCTATTAAACCGATTTACGACGATCTCAGTAATGATAATTTACTTTCAAGATGTGTAGGTGGATTCAATCAGAATAATAACGAGAGCTTCAACCAACTAGTATGGAAAATATGCCCAAAAACCGTGAATACTAGTTTTACTATCGTACAAATTGCTGCATACATAGCTACTTGTATTTTTAATGAAGGTACAAATTCATTATTAATCATTATGGATACCATGGGACTTAATTGTGGGTCTAATTCCCATCGGTATGCTGAAAAAATGGATGCTGCACGTGTGCAAGTGGCAGATCAGCGCGCCAACGACAACACTCGGGAAGGCAGAATGCTTCGTAGGCAACAGCAAATTGATCTTTTGGAAACTTCCACAATGGCTGAAGAACTATTATATGGCCCAGGAATAGATGACTCGGTGTAAGTAATTTAATAATTCGTATTTCTGTACGTAAATCTAGTGTGAAACTTTAAACGCGTTTTTCTCAAAACTATGTTTTTTAAACTGGTGACAACTGTAACTCGAAAACCGCTCAGTAGATTTTAATGAAATTTATACAGCTTTTAGAATACATAATAAACTCGGGCCTGATCGAAGGATTTTTTTTTTTTTCAAAAATTACGATTTTTTTAGACCAATTTACTGTTGATTTTTTCCTAAAAATCTAGACAAAAATTTCCTGAGGCCGCCATTTTGTTAATTTTTGAAAAAAAAAAAAATCCTTCGATCAGGCCCAGGATTATCTATTTATAAAACTAATTTCTTTTATCCGATTGATTTTAGATGAATCTCCAAGGACTTATGATTGTCACCGCAAGGACCTTTTTTTGGAACTGGGTCGACACAGACAGCTATAACTTTGGAAATAAATTTTTTTTTTTTTTGAATTTTTCGTGACTTCAAGTCAAAACATTGTATAATAATGCCATATTACTACTTTTGTAAAATAACACGATTTAATAGCAAAAAAAAAATACTGAAAATTCTCATTTTTTCGTGCCTCTGACTACCCCTAACCCCTTAAGCTTTTCATGCTTTCCAAATAATTTTTCCTTATCGAGTATGCTACTGTACCATTTTTTACCTGACCCGAGTCGAGTGAATCTTTCATTAATTCAAATATGCCGAAACATGTGCTTTTTTATCTCTCTCATCATACAATTTTTTGAACAATTATAAACAATTATTAAAAATTCATTGTCATGAGAAAGAAAGTCCCATATATTTTTATTTTTTCACTTTTTTGCAATAATCATTAATGATTAATTCGTCACAAATAAATTTTCAAACGTTTTCTTTTTTTAGTCTGAGGTGGTCCCATTAGCTCTAGGAGAATCAGAATTTTAATTAAATTCAAACGATATCGGGATAGTTATATTCGATGAATTAAACATTATTCGGATAATGATCGTACGACAATTATTAATTGGTGTGCCATAATAAAATTTAGAGATTTTCCATTGAGCAAATCCCCTTTCCCCTTTCACGAGACTACAGTTCGGCTATGCATTTAGTCACGTATATCTGTATATAGTGTAGACCAGGCTGTTTAACTTGAATTCCTGCTGGCTTATGAAGGAGCGAAGAAGCGACGAGGAGGGTGGGGCTATCGACTCGCGCTCTCGCCTAATGGGAATAATCGGCTCTAAGCGCTCTGCACTCATAGGTAACCTCTGTGAAAGCGGTTCGATAGATTATAGCCTGAGTTATATACATGATGAGCAGCTGCATTCACTGGCCCAGCTGAGTAATCGAGAGCCAGGCGTCGAGTATATAATAAGTATTTGCAGAATTTTGCCACGATATAACACAAATAATGATTATAATTTAACTGCTTACGCCACTTATAATTCCTATATAAATTTAAACACAAGAATCTTAGATGGGAACACTGGCTACGTATTTACGGAAAAATACGACTTCGAAATAAATTCGGTATAAATTACAAAATTGATTTGAAAATATAATAATGATTTTTTAATCAATCAGGATCTTTTTCCAATTTAATAGGCTTTTTTGTAGATTTATTTCCGAATGGTAAAAAATAGAGGAGAATGTTAGTTATAATTTCTATATAAATTCAAACACAAGAATCTTAGATGGGAACACTGGCTACGTATTTACGGAAAAATACGACTTCGAAATAAATTCCGTATAAATTACAAAATTGATTTGAAAATATAATAATGATTTTTTTATCTATCAGGATCTTTTTCCAATTTAATAGGATTTTTTGTAGATCCATTTCCGAATGGTTAAAAATAGAGGAGAATGTTAGTTATAATTCCTATATAAATTCAAACACAAGAATCTTAGATGGGAACACTGGCTACGGATTTACGGAAAAATACGACTTCGAAATAAATTCGGTATAAATTACAAAATTGATTTGAAAATATAATAATGATTTTTTAATCAATCAGGATCTTTTTCCAATTTAATAGGCTTTTTTGTAGATTCATTTCCGAATGGTAAAAAATAGAGGAGAATGATAGACGGAGAAATTGAATACTTATTTATCAGGACTTAATTTAAATATGAATTAAATTTTAATAAAATATATTATTATTATTTTTTAATTCATCAAGATTTCTTTTATTCATTTTGGATTATTTCGTGCAGAATGAGATTATTCTTGTATAATAATGGCTGTTTTTTGTTGTGGAAATTCCGAGGAGAAAACATAAAACGAGGATAAACACGTACCATTTGTATTTCCACTGTATTATCATTGCTCTCAATCTCCTCCGGGTAATGGACCGTTAAAGATGAGAGAGAGAGTAGCGTAGCAAAAAGCCGCAAGATATTTACCTGTAACAAAGGAGAAAATACACTTTATAGAGAAACATGAAAGTGAATTATGAGAAAAAGAAAATCATAGCCGAAGGAAGTTTGCCAAACTGCATTCGTTCACATCGCAATTTCTTCCTTTACTCGAAACATTCATCTCGGAAAAATTGGCTTCCGTGGAAAAGCCATCAGGCATTAAAAACTCGTATTTCCGGGAGATACCAGGAAACGGGAGCGAAGAAAGACGAGCGAAATTTTCCCTGGACGAATCTTTTGAGTAAGAATAACGACATTAAACGCATTATCAACGAAGTTTTATTTCTTTTGCGGTAACGCGTTCTTGAGACTTAATGGGGAGGAGGATAAAAGGCACTTGAAGAATTTAGCAAAACGATTATGAGAACAATGGCAGAAATTCCACTATACTCAACGTCTCTCGGGGGACGATCGTAACGAGTTTGGAAAATTGCCCCATTTATCAAACGAGAAAATGGCAAAATGGCGTCCAAATGAGAAAATGACAATGTTTTATTTGCGATAATCATCGTGCGATGAGTATCAAAAATATTTCCTCGGAAGAGATTCTTCGATGGACTGAAATTTGCGGAACTAAACAGAAATTGGGGTAAATCCCATCAGGGGTTGCTTTTCTCAACTATCGTACAAGATAACACATTTGGATGGTATACATATCGCGATATAGTCCAGACTCAATGTGGTTGGAGCTGCGGTTTGTCTGATCAGTTTGCAAACTCACTCGTATAACGATCACGGAAATGTAGAGAACGTTGGTTTTACTACTGAGGAGGGGTCGGGGGGGGGGGGGGGGGGAGGTTATACTCTCGAGGTTTTGAAGCGGTTTGACCGTACAGACATGCGATAGCAATGAGAAAGAGAGAGAGAGAGAGAAAGAGAGAGTAGGCGATCTCCCTTCGAGAGAGGTAAATGTGCTTTGCGGTGAAGAGCGGTGAGTGCAATGGTCAACCACCAACGGAAAGTCCGGACTTCCCTCCTTTCAGTGTCGTACACTGTCCTGCACTTGATATTACCATGGTATATAGCCAAGCATCACGAAAGCTCTCGACCTCTGACTTTGTGGCACTCTCTTTCTCTCTCGCTCTCTCTCTCTCTCTCTCTCTCTCTCTCTCTCTCTCTCTCTCTCTCTCTCTCTCTCTCCTCTTTCTCTTTCTCTCTATGCCCAATGCCCACCTCAATGGTCCTCCCACCAAGTACTTACTCAGCGAACAATATTTCCAACAAGTTTCATAATCAAATGGATATAATAGGCTCTTTGTCAACTTGAGGCAACAAATCGATAAGCTGCGCTAATTAACCAGGAATTTTGTTGCCGAGTATATCTCACATAATGAACCGTTGCAATGAATATGGATAATTAACATTTAGTAGACAGATTTGTCTTAATTACAGATGATTAAAAATAATTTTTTTGCTAATCCAATTTTGGTTACGATAAACAAAAGTTGATTGCGTTAATAAATAAATAAATAAAAAATATTAAATAAATACAATCATCTCCTGTGTGTGTGTGTGTGTGTGTGTGTGTGTGTGTGAAACAAAATTTATTGAATCAAACGTGTAAAACTCCAATCAAGAGAATGTACTAGTAGTGTCAAAAACAGTTCCTACACTCACGCAAGTAGTAACGTGACGCATTGGTCAGACAAGATCGTTGCCATGTACCATTTGCATTAACGCATCGCTGAATCGGAATTCGAGTGTCTGTTTGAAAGCAGCGTGTCGTAACCACTGATGGCGATCGATTTCTATCCCTTTGCACCGGTAGTAAATATATATATATTGTACATCGTTTCGCACTTGACTATCTAATCTAGAAGCCTCGTGGTGAATTGTCATTAGGAGCAGGCCGTGTTGATCGAACCTTAAACGTATTTATTTAGCAACAATTGTGACATTAACAATGAAGAGGATACGAACTATAAATTAGGAGATCCGAGAGCATGATAGCGCAAATCCTGTCTGATCACTGACTGACATTTACTACTGAAATTCGTCACTCGATCCAAAATATCGCTCGTAAAATTTGACAAAATATTGCCATAACTTTTCAAATTCTTCTCAATATATTTATATAATAATATTCTTCATTGATAATTTATCCAAAAGATCGGTAAAATTTATCAAAATATTGGCACGATTTTAAAATTCCTCTCATACACTTAAATTATAATATTCGTCGTTTTAATTTATCCAAAAGATCAAGAGGAACGAAAAGTGCGATGGGACACGTCAGGAGGAGCTCTCAAGCTGGGATTATAATCGGTTGCGTGCCTTGCATATCGTTGTCTCTCTGGTATTTCCGCAACTGTGAAATGTTATTTCGAGACATGCGGCAGCAGACAGACGCGCGAGCTGCAACGCGTGTATTTATTATGTCGACACGTAGCTAATCGGTAGTGAAGAGAATGAGAGAAAGGGCGAGAATATAGAGTGTGGGTAAAGGGTCTGTGTGTTGTATGTTGTTTCGCACGTGTGTGTTGGTTAATGGCATTAAGCAGAGTGTCGAGCACTCGAGAAGCTCACGCATTGCTAGAGCGAGAATGCGTCCCACGCGCGAAAGTTATTCGCGGGTGCGAGCGAGCGAGAATTATTCGCGAAGAGGGCGCGAGCGAGCGAGAATTATTCGCAAAGAGGGCGCGAGCGAGCGAGAATTATTCGCAAAGAGGGTGCGAGCGAGCGAGAGCTATTCGCAAAAAGGGTGCGAGCGAGCGAGAGTGTTTAAACGCTGAGCGAGTATTAGAGACAAAATCGAGCAACGCAGCAGAGAGAGAAACGTCGAGGGTGAAAGAAAAGGGACCAGGCGAGAGCGATAAACGCGCTCAAACATTTGCCACATTTGTTCGAAATTCAGCTTAACCGACCGCAACGAAAGGGAATTTTCCCTCCTCTCTTGCCCCTCTACGAGGATTTTCCTCTAGGAGATAGCACCGTTGGGAATATATATACACGGACCATGAAATTACTCCGAGAACAATTTTCAATTTCATTCCATTTCTACTTTTCTAAGTAGATTCACCCGTAAAAACCCACCCAAGATCGATAATAATGGATTTCGATTCCCTCTCATTGAATTATTTGTCCTTTTTTTTTTCTCTTTAATCGAAATTTTCTCCCTTGTAATCGCGAAATCTCGAGAGAAACATCAGCAAAGTGCTGGTAAGGGATGAAAAAAAAAAAAAAAAAAAAAAAAAAACAACGAACTTTGACGATGTGAACAATTCCCTTTGTTGGATGGACTACGTCGTCGTTAACCTTTGCACAGATTGACAATGGGCGCAAAGTTCACGTCACGCATTCACGAATATTGGACAATGCAACTGCGGCAAGAGAACGCATCGATGACGAGCGTGCGATAAGCTTATTAGCGCTCAACTGGCTTGCCCTTTTTCCATACCGGCGTCAGACGCGATGCGTAATTTTTTTTCTTCTTTCTTTCTCTTTTTTTTTTTAGCATTGCTATTGTTTGAGAGACGTGAATTGTTCATGTGCTATTTTGTTCATTTTGTTTTTATTCAGCTGTCGATGTAACAGAAAAAAAAAACTTTATTAATGTAAAAAATATTGACAGAGAAGGAAGAGAAGTTGTTTAAATTGAGTTGAAAGAAATTAAATTATTCCTTGTTAATTGAATTTTACATCTTTAATTTTGGGTGTATGGAATTTTTTTTTTATCGTGTATTTAATTATTATTTAATTGAAGGATTTTAATAAATTTTGTTCAAGTCAAATAAACTTTTTGTTAACCGGACAAATCAGCTTTTTTCCATTTCGTTGTTCGACTTTATCGTTTGGCCGGTATCTTTAACCCCTTTGAAGCGCGTAACGTGAATTCCGCGCGATCCGCTTTAATAGCCATCCTCTATGCATACATATATATGTGTGTATATATATATATAAATCGACTCGTATATTCGCCGACACGATACCAACATATTCTCTCTATCCCACATGAGCCAACTCTCTCGCTCGACTTTTTCTTTCACGTACATTTTTTTTTATCCCTCGCTGAACATTCCTTGTCGCGTATCACACGCGCGTAGTATTCTCGAAACCTCCACCAACGAGTAAAACAACGATATAGCGGAGTGAGAACAAAAATCTCATGAAATTTTATCTCTCATATATAATATATAAAGGAAAGCTCGTCGTTGGCGGTCAGCTAAATTCGTGAATTGAACGGGCAATTTTTTTTTTTTTTTTTTTTTTTTTATTATTCCCATCTCTTCAGGGTGATATTGAACGAAAGATATGAACCATTTTTATTACTGTAATTGTAGACATGAATTGAAGAATTGAAAAATTGACAAAAATTTTACGAATATTCTGCATTGATGTAAACATTTTATTAACAAAAAAATACTTTTATTTTTTTAATTTAATCGAGATATTTTAGGGCTACACAGATGTGAGTTGTGCATTAATTTCTAGATTCTTTTTTTTAAGTTCCAACGTGACAAAAAAATATCATTAATTTCACGAATTTACGAGAGAGTCTGTGTCTCTCCTATTTGTCAAGCGAGACGAGAGACGGTTATACGAGCTGATAAATTACCTCAAGCTAGAAAATCCTTGTTAACAAAATGCTCGTAGCAAAAAAAAAAAAAAAAAAGCAGAAAAAAAATTATTTCTGTTAACGCGAGACCGCGATTTTCGTATACGCCAAAAAGAGCTCGGACATATATCTCTCACAGCTGCTATAATTCAACGACGAGGGAGATAAATATGAAATACTTTTATTTATTATTATTATTATTATTTTAATTTTTTTTTTCGTAGTTTCGTGCAATGTATGTAGCCATTGAGTGCGCTCTGGCTACGAAATGCCTCTCGGTGTGGAAAAGTCGAGAGTGCTCTTCGTGCGAGCAGCTGCGAAGCGAAGAAAAGCTCTTGGATCCATTTCTCCCTCTTTTTTTTTCTCTCTATCCCTCACTCTAGTACTTGCGGGGCCGCTTGGCGATTCACTTGACAAAAGAGATCTTCTCTAAATATTTAAGCACCCTACTTTTGCCTGCATTTCAACGCTGCGCATTCAAAAAAAAAAAAAAAAAGCAAACAAACATAAGAATGTATAAATCAGGGCGATGGAAATTCGATTTTTTTTTTTGTTAAATCCATCACTCAATTTCTCCAAAATCCATTTTCTCACATTGCACGTGAGACACTCGTAATTTTCAGATCGATCGATTCAAATTTAGATTTAACTTAAAATACTTAATTTTATGTAAACTTTTTTTTTTTTTCGTCAGAATTACATCGCCAATGACAGCCCAATTGCTTTAAAGCACAGACAAGCATATATCTGTGTAATATTATGCAGATAATTTAATTGCCAAAATATGAAAGCTCTCTGGCTTCTCTGGATTCCCAGGGTGTCTATGTGATCGACAAATTGCTATTTGCATGCAAATTTCTTAATGGATAGCGACCATACGAGAGCCACAACTTTGACCATCGTCAAGAGGTCGTGATCCATTACCTAACTCGGTTAACGTTTGGCAATTTAGGGCTCGTGGTATAGCTGGTAGAATTGGCATTGAAGGTTCGTTACATAATCGCCACGCAATTCCTTTTGCCCAAGCCAGAGAAATATAGACAAGTGAACATCAAACTATGCAGCATGAAATATACGCTGAATATATCTAGGTCAATGCATAGTTGAAATTTTTAATGGACAACCTACGCGAATATTCTCCTTGATACTCGTCAATCTAGAAAGTTAATAGATCGTCGCGACATTATCTCGTCATGATGAGAAAAATATATATTAGTGTAATAAGTCATATGATAATTTAGTAAATAAATAAATAAATTTATTTTTCTCTATTCGATTCAAATTTAACGGTACATTTTTTTTTACACAAATAATTTATGAACAATATTCCTTAATCTTTGATATTGTCGACGGAAATTCTTAAGGCACATCAACGATACAAATAGACCTTCATCGAGAACAAAGTATCGTAACCAGGTTGACCGTGACCCCTGACCGAGGAAATACGAGTAGACTCATTACACACTTAACCGCAATATAACGCCAGTATATTAAGTTCCCTCGCAATGGCGATGCCATCATAACTTCTGGCCGCCATACACTGGCTAATTGGTCTTCCTCCTTGCGTAACTATGCAAGACAGTTAATAAGAGGCGTCGTGTGCCCAAGATGAACAACTGCGAGTAGCCCTCGTGTCTCCTATTTGATTTATACAAGTGTGTGTGTGTGTGTGTGTGTGTGTCGAGACCAATTGGTCCATTCACTCATGAGTACGAGAACATCCTGTGAATGTCTCTCATAAATTTTTGTATATTTATAGCAGCACTCGTGGTCGACAAAAATAAATTCAACGTAACATTCAATGGAGTAGGGACAGTGAAAAAAAAAAAAAATCTAATTTTTGATACGGTTAAGAATTATGTTGCTCGATTGGAATGTTTTTTTTTCTTTTTAAAGAAGTAGCAAATATTAAATGATTTGAAAAATATTAATTATTCTTCATGATTATTGTACCAAAAAATAATTGATGATTTTTCATTCGTATAAAACTCGATAAAAAAGTAAACTTAAAATTTTTGTCATAGCTGCAGGCGAGTTCTACATGAGGAAGGAAAGGATCATGGGAGAGGAAGATAAGAGAACGAAGAATTGAGAGAGAGGGGGAGGGGGGGGGGGAGAAAGATAGGTAAGAGGACTATGCGAGATTCCATTGTCGGTATCGGGTAAATTGTATTCCGAGAAACCGGAGAGGTCTAGACTCTCTTCCTGGCTTCAACGTGCAAGTACATTCGATTGGAATTCGAATAACGATGGAGCTCCAACTGCCTTGGATATCTCAGGCTCGTGATAGAGAGAGAGAGAGAGACGAAGAGAGATGAAAACGATCGTGTAATCAAGGAGAATCTTCTATCCACCAGTACAAAATACAGTAGACTCAAAGTCTACTATTTCCTTCTCTCTTTCACTCAGTTCGGTCAACAAAAGCTCAGTTATTGTTTGCCCCAGAAACCAATACCAGATACCAGAACAAAAATAACTCCGGATAGCAAATTGTTGAGGGCTCGTATGTATTTTCGATTTATCCAACGAGCTCTGCTTGTTTTCTCTCTATATAATCCGGTACATACTTCAATACTCCTGTCTTTTAGGAATATTCGTAGCCTACCCCATCCTTTTGTATCCTGTTCTACATGGCTCTCTGCCCTCGATATCCCAACTACCGATACACAAACACCCGGTGTATTGGATATTAGAGCTCGAGCTATCCAAGAGAATCCACCGGGTCTCGTTATCTCGACAAGAGGCCAAGCAGAGATGAGAGAGAGAGGGAGCTCTAGCGATCGTCAGGGGACCATCAAACTTTGGAAACTCACCATTGCCACTTAGAACAGTTGAAAACTTGTCGATTGGTCGATCTGTTAGGCGTCTCAAGTCACAGTTATAATTCTCTTGCATCTTGATCACTCTCCAAGCTTCTTGTACCAAATACTCGACGCTATAATTTTTTTCCGAAAAGATTGTCAGTCCTTATATTTTTTTGTACTCAAGAGCTTCACTTTATAGGATTGAAACGAACTTCAGATCGAACTTTGTGCTAAAATTCGTGTCTGTATGAGGACGTTCACTGTACGAATAAATTTAGCGAGCCTGGAATAATTGATAGCTATAAAAGTCAACTGTCACATTTATAATCCGTCATTAATTTAGGTCACCATTTTTTTTTTTTCCTACAGACCAACTTTAACAATCTTTCTTGCATTGGAAAATTATTCCGCGAGTAATTAAACGCATATATGATGTGGATAGGACAATTTTAGTTCCGAGTCTAACTGGAAGTAATGACTGTAATTTCAGGAGCTCGATCCAACCATCCAGAAGGTTGATTAGCATACATTTAATCCGGTAGGGAATCCATCAGAGAGAAAACTGAAGATTGCTCGGCTTGAGCGATCTATTCTGTCCATCCAGCTTGATGTGTTTCGTGTGGATCATCGGTGGATTTTAGATCGCGTGTAGAGAAGATATTGTCGTGCATGAACGAGAATACGAGCCAGTGAACTCTCTCTGTGTGTGTGTGTGTGTGAGTGTGAGTTTAAGTGTGTGTGTGCGCCGTTGCGAGTAACGAGGCTCATGTGACGCCCCCTCGAGCTAAAGGGGACTCACCAATACACTGAATAGCTACAATACTGGAACGCCAATGGGCACAGCAGCGCACCCTCGTGATAGCGTCTGCACAACAGCAGTCAGGGCATTCGCAACTGTCAATGCGAAATACAGACGGAGAGGAATGCTCGTTACTTGAAACAACAGATGTAACTACGATACTCTACGCGAAATCCTTCATCTCTGTTTCTCCCTCTCCCTCTCTGCTTTCCGCAGCCTCACATCTAACTCCAATTCGGGTCGATAAGTCAATACGTCGACCGACGACAATACTCATCGAAGCTTGAGTACCCTGCCGACCGGTAATCCAAATGTTCGCCTGAAGCCATCGAGACATCGGTAATACTGCCTACTGCCAATCAGTGGATTTCTCAGAGTTGCAATACAACAATTTCCCGAGCACACTCAACACACACGGGGGTGGGGGTGGGGGCGGAGAAATACACAATAAGACTTTGTTATCAGTGAATGACTAAACACAGACAAAAATATTCATTTAAAGATTAAACAAATTTTAATTCTTTTATTCTGACAAATGTTTGAGCTTAAATCTAATTTTATTTATGCTTCATAAGACCAAAGAATGTTTTCATTCACGATTATATCTCGTTTTATCGTGATCTACACATCGAAAAGAAAATCTAACTTTGCATTTGTGGATCAAACATGTGAAAATTTCCAGAAAATCTACAAAATTGTGAACGTTTCGATTTATGATCTGAAATTCTGCACTTCTTCGCTCTGTGAAGTGAAAATGAGAGAAAAAGCAAGGGAAATTCTATATGTACGGAGCAAAAGAGTGAGTGACACGAGAGACTCGTGATCGGAATCGTGAGGGACTGTTTCGATTCCCGAGAAGTTTTCCACTTCACTCTCTCTCTCTCTCCCTCTTACACACACATATATATACACATACATACACACGGACAGACCTAACTCAAGATTGGTACGAAAATCGCTGATACTCCGTGACCATTCGGCTGCGAACTGCGAGAAATGAGAAACTGAGAACCAGTCGTGCCAAATGATCATTTCTTTCTCGCTTTTTCTCAAAAGTTTCGCCGAGATCGATCGCAAAATGGGAATAATCGATTGACGAAGAGTTCACGTCGACATCGTCTGTTTATCCGGGGTATGAAAAACTTTTGATCGTTAAACTCACCTATAAAAAGTCAAAGAAAATACGTACGAGAACTTGAAAGAAAAAAGAAAAAGGAATGCAAGTGATCCACATCGATTTTTGTGAGCTCTTAAGCATATCGTGACTCTACAAGATTCTCCAGAGGATTTTTGGCTTTGACAGAGTCTTGCCCTCTGACTTCTCTAACTTCCAGGCCCATTTGCTTTACATTCCTAATGCGATGGTTCAAGCAGCAGGAATAAAAGATAAAAAAAATATATCCGAGAACAGCTACAAAGCTACGATACGTTACTCAGTAGAAGGATTGGAAGGAAAACTAGCGCGGCTGGAAAATCGAGTTTTCTCAGTCATGGGAGATTTGGAGGACGAGAATTCGTGACTCAGGAGGATTACGGATTACTCGGAGGATCAGAGAGATAGAAACAGAACCAAAGCAACACACTTTCTCTGCTCTAACATTTTTCTTTTTTCCCGCCATTTTGTGACAACTCGATATTGGTTGTATTTCTACCATAATCCTGCATTCAATGCTCATCTAAAATGATAAAACGAATCGTTTCATCTTTCGTTCATTATTTATTTATTTTTTCGAATGAAAAACAAAAGCGATTCTTTCGTCGTTGAGATCGAACTGCTTGCTCGGTTGTTTTTACTGGTGCGGGATCGTAAAAAACTCGTATTACGAGAGAAAAATTGATATAAACGTCACAAAAGAGTATAAAGGGCGTTCATAATCCAAGGTGGAGAGACGAGAAAAACGTCTGCGATCGATATGGTGGGGCAGTAAAAAGGTATGGTATTGCTCACTCTCGATCAAAATTCTACCTCGCTTCGTTGAACGAGGCCACCTCTCAAGGTTGAACAAAGCTCGAATCGTCGAGGCGTGAATTTCAAATAGACGTACGACAGAGAAAGCCTGCAAAAAGGAGAGTTTGAGATGGTTGGTAAACGGCTTTACCTTTGTGAAAACGCACGATATCGTAGTTTCTGACAAACCATCTATTGCCTTTAAACGTATACCCGAGTTTTTATGTGTTTTTTTTTTTTGTATAGATATACAACTCGATCAGATCTCACAACTCGACGTCGTCATCGTCGTATTTTCAAAAGCAGTTTGAGATAAAAAAAAAAGTTTTTACGATAGAATAAAGAAATTGCTTAATGTAACAGAAGCATAGCTTGAGAAAAAAAAATCTTTATCGGCCATTTTATTGTACGCCATGTCCGTTATTCACGTTTTGGTGAGTGCAGCGCCACCGCAGCGGTAGCGTCGGTGAAGCTCGTGAATGAAATCTTTATCCACTTGTATTTCGTAATTGCACTTGCAGACTAGACGAGTCTATCTTGGGGGGAAAAAAATGACGAGTCCAATATAAAACATTCATTTACTACTTCATCGGATTTTTCATCCAGATAAAAAAAAATTCGCAAGTTTTACGCGCGTTTAGAGACAGAATAAAGTCTGTCTGGCCTGCCTACCATGAGAGTTACAGGAGAGGCGCAAGAAAAGCAGCACATCTCTTCCCCAACAGAAAACCTATTGAGTTTTTGGGTCAAGCTTCTCGCTCGATTTCACGCCGAGGAAATGAGTTTCTCGCCTCTCGAGTGTTCCACCAGCTCGGAGGGTGTTTGCTCCACGTCTCTGCACTCTTTCTCTTTCTCTCTCTCTCTTTTGCTTTCTCCTGTCTTTGCTTTCCTAGGGCTCTCTCGTGTTGCGGGCTCTCTCATGGCGCACTCCAGGAGAGAGAAGAAAGTCTGAGATGGCGCTGGATTTGTGTCTACCTATGTGTGTGTGTGTGTGCGTGGGTGTGAATTGAGGAAAAAACGAGTGTGATGGGCTGAGCGCAAGAGAGAGCAAGATTCTGGTGTGTTCACGAGAAAAGACACCCTGGACGGTCAGTTGGTTCCTCGTGAAAAGAAAACTCGAACAAAGGGTGTGCCACTGTGAAGGAGTTCTCCTTCCAACACTCTATACACTATACATATTCTTCCTTTTTTCAAGGAGAAACAATTTTATTTCCGATATCGAGTATACACTATGTACACACAGAATCAACTCCTGTGATAACTTTTAGATGTAACATAGATGTATGTATCTGGAATCGATATTTCATCACACAGAGAGAGAAGAGCAACGGGGTCAAAGATATAATTGTTGAAAAGTGGCACGTCGAATTGCCAATTTTCAGACAATTTCTCAATATTGTTTAGCAAATTGAAAAAATTGTTACTGTGCACCAGCGTAATAAACACAAAAATGATTGTTAAATTCTTGGAAATACTTTCTTCAATTTACACACTTTTTTATTCACGTCTATAATTACTAGTCGTCACAGATTCATGACAAACGTGCGACAGCAGTTGAAGAAAAACTTTAAAACGAAAAAAAAATAAGTGTCTGGATCTTTTGGTCAAGTTAAAGCCTTTGGAGATCCGACGAATCAATTGTAATCTGGAGAGAAAGAGACTGTCGTGCGCCACACTCTGGATTGAAATTCCACGAAAGAAGATTAAAGACTCGGAGCAAGTTTCTCCCCCCTCCCCCGCCCCCCCTCTTCGCTGGTACTTCATCACAGCTTTGTTTGATTGTGATCCGGTTTTTCATTAAACGTTGCGCAATGAATGCTGTTATAGAATATGAGGATATCCATGCAGAATTAAATTTAACTATTTTCACGTTAATAAACGAAATTTCGTCATTAGGGTTGAAAATATTGCGGAATTTACTGAAAAATTTGTGATTGATGAGATTTAAGTCGTGCAACTCATATAGACAATAATTATGTTAAAGATATATATTAGATATATTTTGTGTTGAAATAATAGAATATTGTCAGATTCTATATGACATTGAAGTTTGCATCGTTCGAAAATCGAACAAAAATTTCAACCCCTGTCAAGGGTGAGTTCCGGGGATCGGGGCTGTTTGACAATTGTCTATCTTGTTCATCGCGTGAAATAATCTTTGAAAAAGAAACTCTATGCAATGTTGATAATTTTTTTTATTTTTTATCGAATTTCGTTGCATTCCAACGATGCAAACTTCAATATCATGATTCTAATTCAAGATAAAATACATATTTAAAATATATGAAAGAAATGTATCCAAGTTATATATTTGTAATATATTCTCGATACCAAAATCAACAAAAATAATCGACATTTTGGATGTATCTCATCTCCATGAGAGAACCACCTCGTATAAACTGTTTGCTACATTTTTGTTTATACCTTAACTTTTGGTTCGCTTATTCTCTTCTCTCTTTTTTTTTCCATCACGTGGGCCTGTAGAACATATATGCGCCGAGGATGTTACGCTACTCAAAGTTATAAAGGCGACCAGGTGCGTTCTTCAATGTGCCTCTTTTCCTCGGCTTTATTCGCTCTTTTGCCTGGAGGCAAACACAGCAGCTCCTCCACCGCACAGCGAACCTCGTTCGCTTTCGTACACGAAGCATCGTTCACGTTTTCGCATTATCGAATAAAGATTATGTAAACTTTTTTGAAAGTCAATAGCCCGTGCCAGGGTGAATGCTAAAGCGAGAGACTCGATGAGATGGAAGAAGAGGCTTCGCGAACATATTTTCGCTGCTGCTGTTTCCAGGGAAAAATACGCAAGGAAATTGGAGTGGAGGGTTCAAAAAGACGCTAAAACACGAAGAAAGATAGAGCAGCCCTCCCACTGACTGAGCCAAAATTATATTTATTTTCTTCGTATTTTCAAACGTGCCCCGTTCCACTTCTCTCGCTGTTTCTCTCTCTCTCTCTCCCGCTCCTTCTCACACTGGAGCATCAGACTTTTTTCTCTCGCATCACTTATCCCGAAGGCACATCGCGTTCGTCCAAGTGATTTATGGCAATTTCACCAGGAGCATCCCTCCTCGGTATAGTTAACCATGTACTATGAGTTAAACAGAGAGAAAAAGCTGGTCCCGCATTAAAAGCAATGTAAGCCTCATGCAAGACACGTCTGTTTGGCGAGAAAAAAAAACGTGAAGGGCCTCACAAACGGTAATCTCTCCCTCGCAGAATATCGTCGAGCAGCCTCTCAGCTGTGTGCGATCATTCTGACCCAATGATCTTTGACACTGCAATTAATGGTTCTAAAACCAGAAATAACGAGTTTCATAATGCCCAACGATGGCAAAAAATGGTTCAAGGGATCCTCTCCATCATTCCGAAGAATTTGAAGCCTCTCGTATAGACGACGACGTTGGAATAAATAATTATTCTAAACTCAGCCCTATGTCGTTTTTACACCCGAATGGCTCGACCGATCAAAATGTGCGTATAAGAGCTATGAAAAATTCTGGGATAAGATGCGGTTTGGTATTTTGTCGTATATGGGACGAGCTCTCGTGAAGTCTGCACGGGGTGTAACGGACAGTTCCAGGCTGCGATTGATTGCTACTAAAGTAGTTAATAGAATACTCATTTAGTTTGACTACCTCCTGCCATTTTGATGGCGACACAGGAACTTTACGACACAGTTAATTAACGTGCTTTACGCGTTTCCCAATCAACACCTTCTCGTAAACTCATCCCACGGAGCGACTGAACACGCTAAAACATTATGACCCTTTGCTGCCTGCGAGACCTCTAGCGAGAGACCAATGAAACTGCTGAATAGAAATGTATCCACGGTCCAGCATGCACTGCAGTAGCTTCTCATGGGCTAATGAATGAGATATCAATGCACGGATTCAGGGAAACCGTTTCACTGATTACAGTGCATCAGTTCGTACGATCGGAATCATCCTGGCTTCGAACAATGGACATTGGCTCTCTGACATCCAAATACGCGGTTCAGTGTGCGCAGATGTCGATTTCACGGAGCAAAGAGCTGTGTTCACTCGCAGTCTTATAATCCGTTCGGACTAACAATAAACGCTGGGGAAACAATAAAGGAGTCGATTCTTTAAAAATAGAAATAATTCTGTTAAGATTAGAAAATTGACTGCACGGATGCAGGGACAACGTTTCTTTGATTAGTGTCAGTCCGTACGATCGCAATCATCCCACCTTCGAACAATGGACATTGGCTCTCTGAGCAGGTAAAAGCCAGCGAATAGTTGATTGAAACGTTAAAAAATTCACTCGCGGCTTATTATCCGTTCGAACTAAACGCTGAGGAAACAATAAGAGAGTGGATTTTTTTTTTATTATAAATAATTATTAAGATTAGAATTCTTGAATTCGCTCTTACTTTCGTTTATCTCGATAACATATATATTCAATGAAAAAAAAAAAATGTATATATATATATTTCATTCATCCGGTCATTCGAAAATGGTAGTGAAGAAATTTACAATTCTCTCAACAATCATTATTTATCAAGAGACATAAAAAGACTCATATACTCGGTTGGAAAGCCCAACCCCTTAAAAAGTGTTGAATAGAAATTCCCATCAGATGTCTCTCACGATGTGAATAGAGCCGTTTCGTGCAAGTGGAAATCACGACACGACAATCGGCACGCGAATCACTCTTTTCTCAAAGTTCCGAGGAAGTTGAAGGAAGCCATGAGAATCTTGTAGTTTGTTCATAATGATCATAGGTGGAATAGACAATGCCATGTGCTCTCCCTTTCGCTGAATTGACATGATACACTTGAGGAAAGGGAGAGGATCAGAGGGGGAGGAGGAGAGAGAGAGAGAGCGCGAGAGAAAGAGAGAAAGAGAGAGAGAGAGAGAGAGAGAGAGGAAAATAAAGAGTTGCTCTAGAGCGATGACGGGACAACATGAGGTAAAACGATATAATAGTATGAACCGTTACTGACGATGCCACAAACGGTTTCGCAATCTTACGAACGCACAACGAAACTGAGATGAGGACCGTAGAACATTCACATATATATACATATGTGTGTGTGTGTGTGTGTTATATGCTCGTGTTCAAGAGAGTGGCACACTTCTACTTCCAAGGATCTCCTTTGTCGAGTGAACATGGAAATTGGAAACTCGAGTCTGTGGAACTTGAAACAAGAAGAGAACGGAAGTGAGTCAGCGAGCTAGCAATTCAAGATTCTTGATACACTGTATATGTATATAGAATGACAAGAATGCCCACCCACTTTAAATCTCTATAACCATCAGTAAGCGAAATTTACCACTCACCCACTATATCGAAAATTTCTATTCAATAATGAAACCCATCAAATTATGAACTTGAAAACTTTTTTGATTTAAAATTCTCATCATTTGACTATTTTAGGAATATTTTTTTATGGCATTTTTTTTCTTTCTTATATTTTTAAATTTGCTCGGTATCAGTAGGTGTGTAAACAGACACGATGTCATCGGGGGTCACTGGTCTCTTTAGTTTGCGCCCTTTGACCTGGAGACACACGCTATAAAGATAATGCATTTACCTCGTGTCAGTTACATCGAGGGCTTCGAACGACACACTTTCACGAACCCAAATCCAATTTGAAATCAAGTTTCCGGGTCGGGCTTGAGGAGGGATTATTATTATTATTATTATTATTATTATTATTATTATACAATATATACAAAGAGTTCGTTGTACCGCGTTTGACGGGATTCTCCCTATTCAGGAATATCACGCACTTTCCTCGTTAGCAGGGCCGAGACAGGCATGCGAAATACGCCCTTCATTCTGATGAGATAGCCAAGTAGGTATGTGGTATTTTGGTGAGCAATTGCGAGCTAAGGAGATTCTGATATGTTTTTAGCACGATATCCTGGAAATTATCGTTGCATTGTATACAAAATGGTCGAAAATGTAAAGAGGGCGTTCATCCCCTTTTTGTGACGACAAAACAACAACGATAATAATAATATATTATTATATAAATTATTATTACTATTAATTTTATATATATATATATATATATATATATATATATATATATATACTAAATGACGATTATTATTATTACTATAATAATGATAATAATAGGCAATGATCCCGAGATTCGGAACACATGTCAATGGAGATTCTTCCCCTATGAATATTCGACGAGAATTATATTGGCTTCGCTATGCATATCGAGAAGTCTACGCGAATCTATGTACGCGCCTCAAGGACGCCGTAAAGTCGCGCATAGACGGCGACGGTCAAACTCCTCTCCAACAACGGCATCGGTATAGTCGTGGGTGGTCACAGGGAGCCTCAATTAATCAAGCAAATTGTCGACTGGCGTCTGTGCGTCACCGTCCTCTCTTGCTACATAGGGGGTAGTTTCTCTCTCTCTCTCTCTCTCACCCTGCCTCTCCCACTCACTCTCACTCGCAGTAGCAGTCGTTCGTAGTTCCCTCTATATACACCGATCGCTTTTCCAAGTTTGCTAAGCTATCTTGCCGCATACGAGCGTCTACGCCCACATCTATATCCGTCACAGGGAGGCGCAATGAAAAAGGCTGAGTTTACACAGAGCTTGAGGTCATTGGCGCCTCAATGTGGCCTCTGCAGTTGACGATTAAATTGAAAATTTCTTTCATAATTTATTTCTCATTAGAAATAAAATAATCAACTCTAATGGCCAATACATTTACGTGGTTCATGATTACCCTCGTCGGTGTGCAAAGGGTGGGGCGATTTCTCTAGCATCCTAATTTTTTTCCCATTACAATTGAAATAAGTCTAATGGCCAATACATTTACCTCCAGCCGATTCCAGCCGATTCGCTGCATAATTTTCACGGTTTTACATAATTATACAATAAATTCTCGATCGAAAATATTTATCGAATATTCGTTACTGGCATTCTCGATGTCATCACTGAAAGATTCACAAATTCTGGGTTGCTGGTCGCTCGATGGGTGGAGGCTCTGACTGTGTATCTCATGGTTCATGATTACCCTCGTCGGTGTGCAAAGGGTCGGGCGATTTCTCTAGTATCCTAATTTTTTTCCCATTACAATTGAAATAAGTCTAATGGCCAATACATTTACCTCCAGCCGATTCCAGCCGATTCGCTGCATAATTTTCACGGTTTTCCATAATTATACAATAAATTCTCGATCGAAAATATTTATCGAATATTCGTTACTGGCACTCTCGATGTGATCACTGAAATATTCACAAATTCTGGGTTGCTGGTTGCTCGATGGGTGGAGGCTCTGACTGTGTATCTCATGGTTCATGATTACCCTCGTCGGTGTGCAAAGGGTCGGGCGATTTCTCTAGTATACTATTTTTTTTTTCCCATTACAATTGAAATAACTCTAATGGCCAATACATTTACCTCCAGCCGATTCCAGCCGATTCGCTGCATAATTTTCACGGTTTTACATAATTATACAATAAATTCTCGATCGAAAATATTTATCGAATATTCGTTACTGGCACTCTCGATGTGATGACTAAAATATTCACAAATTCTGGGTTGCTGGTTGCTCGATGGGTGGAGGCTCTGACTGTGTATCTCATGGTTCATGATTACCCTCGTCGGTGTGCAAAGGGTCGGGCGATTTCTCTAGTATACTATTTTTTTTTTCCCATTACAATTGAAATAACTCTAATGGCCAATACATTTACCTCCAGCCGATTCGCTGTATAATTTTCACGGTTTTACATAATTATACAATAAATTCTCGATCGAAAATATTTATCGAATATTCGTTACTGGCACTCTCGATGTGATCACTGAAATATTCACAAATTCTGGGTTGCTGGTCGCTCGATGGGTGGAGGCTCTGACTGTGTATCTCATGGTTCATGATTACCCTCGTCGGTGTGCAAAGGGTGGGGCGATTTCTCTAGTACCCTAATTTCTATACCACACCGGCCATTAGGAAATTGCTGAAGCACCGAGGGGGCTCTCCCGCCCCCACACAATTGTGCTAGTGTGTTGGAATATCTGTATAACAATTTTCCACGTGAAAACATGGGCATTCGTATACGAGGGAAAGTAGATACGTCCGTGTAATGTGGGTAGATATAAATGCAGGGGCAGGCAAAGCGCGCGCGGTTCTCCCAAATGGCCCGCGTTAAATAATTGCTGCACATTTTATAATTACAATCGCGTGTGCTATTTCACTAACGTAATACTGCAAAAGGGAGGGGACGGCGTTCGCCCCTTTCTCTCTCTCTCTCTCTCTCTCTCTCTCTCTATATATATATATATATATATATATATATATATATATATATATATATATATATGCACTGCTCGATGCGGCATAACGGTGTTTCCTTCCCCTCAGGGATCTGTACTTGTGCGTGCAACCAGCACCGTCCTGGTCTGGGGCACTCCTCCACGAGCATGCCTGCAACAACAACTCAACCGCTACTTCTTCCCGCTGTCACCATCTCACATATACTCCTCCTTTTATAACGACTTTTATACGTTTATTATTCAATTCCATTAACGCTTTGTGCTCATCTCCATCGGTTAATTGAATAAGGCCCATCAGTGTCGGAGTTGAGTGCAGGAGATATAATCGCAAGAGTGAGATTTATTTCAGATAGAAGGTGAGGGTCGGTGTGGTCAATAATTTTTAAGCCCATGCATGATGAGTAATCCAGTCACGATTTATGTGGGTCAAAGAAAAATTCATTGTAAATGGATAAATTTAATTTTATTATATGAAAATTTATTCTTTCTCTTACCGAAGAAGTAACGAAAGAGGAAAAAAATTCACTGGAGCAAATACAGAAAGTACTCCGGGCTTAGATCTCGTAGGAGTCGGCTCGAGAACACTCGAGTCAGCGACCTCCTTCAAACTCAACAGTCTACGAGGGGCTAACCTCGTGCGCACCTGCTGTCTGATATTCAACACGATTCATATTACACAAAGACACACACACACTCATATATATATATATATATATATATATATATATATATATATATATATATATATATATATATATATATATGCAGGAGCAACGTGTGTGGCATCCCAAGTCTGTTCACATTAATTAAAGGGTGTTTCAAGCCACGTGTGTTCCCTCGCGCGTATACACAACAACCAGCGCACCCTCACTTGCTGCTCTTCATTCATCAGCGTTCTCCATGTCGTGGCAAGTCCCTATGAAATTTAGGTCGCACGCACACGCGTCAAGTTGACGTAATAGTTCTTCTAACACGACGATCAATGTTTATGAGCGAAAACGCGACATACTGTATAACTTGTGTACAAACGAGAGAGGTTTATATATATATATATATATATAAATGTCCGCGTAACTACGAGTATATATATACTTGTAGTTACGCGGACATTTTCAGCGTGCGAGGATCAGCGATATAATCTACCATATTACACATAACTAGCATTCTCCTGACTCAACGAGACCGTGCCCTAAATCATAATGTCAGCAAAAAAAAAAAAAAAAATGTATTCAACTTCCCAGACTTACGCTAAGGGATGAAGACATTTGATTTCTTCAATAATTAAAAAAGAACGTTGATAAACGTGAACGATTTTTAGCATTCTGGATCGTTTCACCCTCCTCTTCGCATTCATGACGAAATGTCGTGACATTTTAACGGATATTAGGAACGAGTTTATTTTCACGACCTAAACGAATGCGCTTTTATGGAGTTACGATTATTTTATAACAAATCGCGGAGATTTAACCCCATCGATGTGCATGAGCTTGTATATATATGTATATAGTATATAGTATATATATATAGTAGGACAAGAGCGATTTCGATTTACGATCGCGACGATCTGCCAGTGCTTACGCCATCGAGAAAGCACCCGCGTGGCGCGTAATCTCTCATCTACGATCGCACTCTCGGGGGATCCTTCCACTTTCCACGCAGTAGCACTTCTATAGCATCAATAGTTTCACACTTTACGGCACTGGGGTATGCAAATTTCACAGGCCGGGCGGCCAGAGACGCGGAGGCGCGGAAACATGTGCATATATCTCTCTCTCTCTCTCTCTCTCTCTCTCTCTCTCTCTCGCTCTGTCGGATAACCTCGCTACTGGCAATTCGCCAAGTCTCCTTGCTCTTCCGTTTCTCAGAGTGCTCTCCGCGCCTTTTACACTGCACACACATCATCCGCGTATGTATGCACGCCCACTTTCTCGTCCCTGAGATTTTTCTCTTAAGGGCTGGTGTTGATATCGTTTTTGAGCTATACATGAAAAAAATCAAGCTCGTTCCACAACGATTTTGTCGTTCAAAAATAAAAAAAATCCAGATCGTAAATATGCACATATCGCACAAGAACATCACCAAAAATCTACTTAATGACGTGCAAAATTTTCGCACTATAGTGAGAGATTAATCACAACCCATTAATTTATTTTATTTATTATTTTATCTCAATTCCCAAATGATGTAAAGGACTCGAACCAAGAGATTTGGAAAAATGTGGAATTTTGACAAAAGCAGTCCATCAGGATTGAGCCATTCGTTGAAGTAAGAAATTATCCGGTCAAAGGACTTGAAGAATCGTTACATATATATGGAACATCCAGGAAAATGGACAGTCAGCGAGAATAGTCGCATTGCGTACCATGGTTCAAAATGGCGCAGTGGAAATTCGGTCAACCGTTAGGGAGGAAATGCCAACTGATGATGGAGAATCTCTCCGTGGGGTCGGCTTTCCCCGTTTGCCACACACTGACTTATTAGCTGTTTCCCTTTGGAATTAGCACCGCATTAGCATACCATTAGCGGTGTGCCGTGCACGACGTGGCTTTGCTCAACAGTCCTGGTCTCTGTCTGTCTGTCGGTCTATCTGTCTCTCTCTCTCTCTCTCTCTCTCTCTCTCTCTCTTCAGCCTCGTTGTCTACGATGCGTCTCTAAAGTTTATCTACGTTTGAGAACCCTCCAGAAATCCGATTTCCACATATGTTAATCGAGGCGACACTCGAGAGGTACCGCATCACTCGCAAGAGTTCGTGAACCCCTTAATCGACTTAAGAGAATCACTATAGAACGAACGAGACATCAAAGAATCATCAGGGACAACAAAAGTTGAGATTTATAATTGAATCAACGAGAAATGGTCGTTGAGTTTAGGCGAAAAACGTGACCAATAGCCAAATTGTCGAAACGAGTCGAGTCATCCATTTCTCTATACAAACTCTGTACAGAGGCGAGATAAAAGGATCTTAACCCATTCGAGACGGCGATTTTACAGTGTTCATATTTAATTATCGCACACACGGGGTGCAACCGATCTTATAGCCTCGGAAATCAATTCCAATCGGTCTCGAATGGGTTAAGAGCTCCAGAAATTCATTTCAGCAAAAAAGAGTCGGTGATTTTTCTACAAAGCTCTGAATCGAGCATAAAGTTCGATGCTGGACTCGACGATCTATATTTCTCACTATAGATCGAGATTCGAGGGCTTTGTGACGAATGAGCGCGAGTCGAGCTCACGTGAGAATCTTCGATTCTTTCTTCGAGCAAACTTGCGATGGAATATCGAGATCTCTGGCCAGCACTCGGCAAAATGGGGACAAATTTTCCCAGCAGGGTTTCTCTGACTCCTCGTTCGATCTGGAAAGCTGCGACCTTTCTCGATTTCAATGGCCTCTCACCCATTTCCTGACAATTAGAATATAACGGCGTCTCCCGACATTATATCCTCGGTGCATTCGACCCCGATGGCAACGCCCGCGCTTATTCCTCGCTTATTCTCGTCCCCGTTGAATGCACCCGACTAGGATGAGAATGAGAGAGGACGATGAGGCTCCTGCGGCCACGTCTTTGGATTTAGTGGAGCCAACTTTGCATCCGCTCTCTTTCGGCCTCTGTCTCTCCCCCCTCCCTCTCTCTCTCTCGCTCTCTCTCTTTCATTCTCTGTTTGCCATCGCGCATTCATCTCCACCGCAGTGGCAGATGTGTACGTATAAGTACCACACGTACTCCCTTCCCAGAAGCTCCCCAAGTCTCACGAGCCGCAATTTCGTCGTTTGCCTCCCGGCGCATCGAGCAAAAGAGGCGGACGTTTATCCGGAAGTCAGTGGAGGACCCGAGTCTACCGTTTTCCGGAGATGCAACTCTCTCTCTCTCTCTCTCTCTCTCTCTCTCTCTCTCTCTCTCTCTCTCTCTCCCTCCCTCTCTCTCTCCCTCACCCTCACCATTGTAGCTGCACATATCCTTCTTCTCTCGTTGTCCCCCGCTCACCCCTTAGCCGTACACACAGCTCGTTCGCAAGCTAGCTTCCTATTCCTATTTCTTGGCGAATCGTTTGTTCATCGGAAACAAGTAAACTCTCCAGACTCTTGGAAAGTTGTTGCCGAAGAGGGAGAAGAATGAGGAAGAGGGAGAAGAATGAGGCAGAGGGCTCGATTGGAGCTGTGGATCGGCAAAAGCTGGTCCTACCATTTTGTCTACCGCTATGCATACGAGGACGCAAAGCTTTCGTTACACAGTATCAACATCGAGAGCTCGCTGGGTTTACCATATTACGAGCCTGTAGAGTTATCGTTTCTAGGGCTGCTGAATTTCACTTCTCTCATCCATCCTCCCGTTTTCTCCAGTCAGAGACTCCACCACAATCTCATCCTTCACTCGCGATATAATTCTTCACTCGCGACATAATTCTTCACTCTCGCTTATCACCCGCTCTTAATCGAAATATTCGCATACATTCAATCCCTCGTAATCCCAAAGGAAAACGTAGAATTTCCGTGAAAATTTCCATCCGTAAAATTTACCGATCTCAAACTTTGTCTTTCCACTCTCGGTTTCCTTCTCATCTCTCGATCACAGTAATTCGTTCATACAAATTTGGTGAAAGTTTCCATACAAAGAGGATTGTTGGCTTGCCACATAAATTCTACTTTTATGTATACACAAGGGGACAATGATACAGAAACCATGAAGTGAGAGACTTTTCCGCCTCATAACTCTACGAAAAGGAAAAGGGAATGCTCGATCTCTCGCGTTGCTGTACGACGTGTAACAAAGTCCCACGAGTAAGTGGCACGTTCCTTGTAATTGTTTGAGTCATTCCAGCCTTTACTCCTACCATTTTTGGCTCTTCCATCTTCAGTTGTAACGCAACTTGGGGATATATATATGTCTACACGCATACTCTCTCACAGACACACACACACACAGAGAGATACGTGACACTTACTGTGTAAAAGGATGAACTTACCCAGCTCTTCCAAAGAGAGCACCAGCGATGAGTTTAACGAACTCGATAATTGCACGAAGCACGTTTCCCCAATAATTGTGAAAAGTCGCTCTGCTGCTTCCCTCGAATGGATAAGCATTCAGGCATTCCTGCTGTATTTACCGTCTAGCTTCGATATATTAATATTTCCATTTCGACTTTCACGAGAGTTGAAACAATAAAATTGTACTCGTTGGTATTCGGTGCATCATTCGCCTTTTTTTTTATCACTCTCTACCTCGAATTACCGAAAGGGAGAGTTTGGGGGCTCAAATTTGTTTAATTAATGGAAATGGGTAAAGGAGGAAAAAGGATGAAGTTAATGGAAATGAAATCTGCGTACAATTAAAACCAGATGGGTGACTCGTTGGTGTGTGTGTGTGTGTGTTAAAAGGTACTAAACGAAACTCCCAGAGAGTTCATTATTGCGTTATTTCATTCTGCGTATGTGGGCGGATGAACGAGAATATTTGGCTGAGTTATACGTGTGGGCTGAATATTTTGTGTACGGATAATACACGTGCTCGTATATCTGTGTGGAAACGTGAATGAGTCGACTAATGCCTCGGAAAGTTCGCTTCAATTATTGAACTGTAACGATACGCGCCCGTCCATCGATCAGGTGGCACTGCTCTGTTAGACGAGAAACGTATCAACTCCACTGGCAATCGACTCTCACCATGGATGAGTCGACTGCATCGGGTATGTAACAAACGAGCATTATTAATTACATTATAGTCGAACCATTCCATGGATTCAAAATCCAACGAGGCGTTGGTAGTGCGAGTGAAAATTCAATCACGTCGATGAATCAATCGCTGCTCGCATGGACTGACTTTATTCTACTATTCCACTGGCACAGATAATATCCACTAGCCCAGATAATATCCACTAGCACACATAATATCCACCAGCCCAGATAATATCCACCTGTCTTCGTGTTTGAACGTTACGCTTTTATTGCCAGTCACCGAGCTCCAATCTTGCATAGGTCATGAGTCAAATTCATTTAAAGCTACACGCTAACTCGATGAAATATTCATCACGATTTCTCATTGTGGCAAAGTTTGTATAGTCACTTTACAGATGACAGAGAAACTGAGAGAAATTTTTGGAGTGAAAAGTTGAACATTTTTTGTGGAAAACGGGTCAGGCAAGTTGGATGAAAAAAAAAAAAAAAAAATCGCAGAACGATAAAGACAAATATGACAGTTCGAATAAATTCTAAAAAAAAAGCAACGAGCTGCCAAGATTGTTCAAATATTTGAATTAAAATGTTTCTCTTCTCGAGAGGCAAGAGATCTCGCTGTTATGATGTGGGGAGGGATGTGACTCTCGTTTATCTTTAATACTCAACGTGGTCGATTTCGAAGCCCGAAGATTTTGTCGAGCTTGAAAATGGCGAACGAGAGCAATATACCAAAAAAAAAAAGGACTCGCTCGCTGCTCCCTAAATCCCAGAGCAGGTACTACATCTGAATTTTTGCTGACAGAGTAAAATTAGACTTTATGCAAATTATCATCGGCTCGATCGTAAATCAATTTTTTTTTCTGCCCGATGTTTTAGAAAAAGTAAAATAAAATGTGAATATTTTTAGCTCCAGAAGCCTACAAAATTTTCAGCAAACAAATTTAAGGGTGAATTCGTCTCACCCTGATGAAATAAATCAAATCTAATCGAGCTCACACATGGAATTATAATTTTACCTTATCAAAATTGTGACAAGAATGATAACGATAGCGAGGCCTCGAGTTTGAGACTTTTGACAAGTTCATTCAGAATAAAGATCTAATATCAGAGTGTATTATGAGACACGAAATGCTCGAGGGAGAGCCGAATGATTCATGAGGGACAAGGTCGCGTGTCTTAAGAACGTTTTTAATTCAAAGCCTGCAATTATATTATTGGCTACAATTTATGGGTTTCGTGTAACAGAGTGCTAAAAGGGGACCAGGAGGCATGTCCGTGGCTCACTACACGACTATCCGGAAGCAAAATTTCCGTGCAGCAAGAGAGAAAGAGAGAGAGAGAGAGGCGTAATATTCGAGTCACGAGCGCGACGAAACAAATTGTAATAGACTTAAATAATGGTGGTTTCTGGCTAGTTGTGAACCAGACTCGAGTGTATAATGCAACGATATCGCGAGAGCAGCGGATTAACGTTCATGTTTTCGATGGTCTAACCACAGAGCTCTCATGAGTCCTTTATATAACACCAAAACGCGGATCGAACGCTCAATGTGTGTGCGTTTGGTCTCTATAGACGCAAAAGTTGACCTGCGATTAACGTTGTTCGAATATTTCGATATTATCGGATGGAATTGTTCGGGTAGATACGAGCGATGTGGTCGAGACCACGAGAGAAAGAGACAAAGAGGGAAAAAGAGAGACACAGAAGGAGGGAGAGGGGGGGGGGGGGGGGGAAATGGCACGAAATGTTGACCAAAACCAGCTGGTCTGCTCCAGAGATCACCTCTCGCTAGTCTCCACGCGTATATTACATTATTTAATATCAACTGTGACCACATGGTACAAAATTCGATACCTCCATTTACTCTTTTCCAACACTCTCAACTGCTAATATATATGACCTTTCCACATACACGATATCGTATACATTAGAATTCGATTAGAAAATTAATAAAAAATCAACTATGTACGAAATTTCATTTTATTCATTTTCATCATTCTCAAATTATTGTTGTCCCAATCAAATTTTATTTGTTCGTTATATATATATATATATTCCTACTAGAATCCAAATAGAAAATTAACGTAAAATCGATTGTATGAAATTTCATATTGTTCACTCATCATTCAAATATTATCATAGCCCTAATCAAATTTGATTAGTTCGTTCGTGCAAAATAAAATTAAAATAGGGCAAATAATCGTGTAGAAGAACGAATGGAAGGAGTAAAGTGTGAAAAGAATCAGAAGAGATGAGAGAGGTCCATGTTATCACTTTTTGCGACATGTGTATATATATACCATAAAGGTTTATTAACATTATAGGTAGAAATGCCAGCTGGAGACGAGTTTTCTGTCAGTTATATCTATATATCCCTACTAGAATTCAAATAGAAAATCAACGTAAAATCGATTGTACGAAATTTTATGTTGTTCACTCATCATTCAAATATTATCATAGCCCTAATCAAATTTTATTTGTTCGTTCGTGAAAAATAAAATTAAAATAGGACAAATAATCGTATAGAAGAACGAATGGAAGGAGCAAAGTGTGAAAAGAATGAGAAGAGATGAGAGAGGTCGATGTTATCAAAAGTGATAACATCGACCTCTCGCAAAAAGTTGCGAGATGTGTATATATATATATACCATAAAGGTGTATTAACATTATAGGTACAAACGCCATCCAGACAGGAGTTTCTTGTCTCTGGGTTTCTCTCGACGAGCTTGAACACTGCAGGCTCTCCAGGGAAATTATCACGATCTAGCTCGGCCCTACGAGAGACTCTGTCTCATACAAACTGTTGTACAACTATATCCAATCGAAGCCAATTTAAAATACGCCCTATTTCAGTAAAACTATAATCTCTCCTTCGGCATTTTTTTTTTTATCATTTTTTTGGTCGTCCAGATTAATTCGAATATTTTTCATTAATCCAAAATGGTCATTTCGTGTTGTCTCGTCTCTCGAGAAAAAAACGAAATGAACTATGGCACGTGGGACCATTGCACGTAACACTCGACAAGTCGACATTACAAAATCATCTTATTATCCTTTTAACGAAACATCACATAATAGAAGTATAACGAGACTGAAGTAGCATTTATGGAGTAAAGTGCGAAGCAGCGAAATGGGGGTAGAGAGAAAAGAACAGACACGAAGAGAAAGAGGAAGAGAGAGAGAGAGAGAGAGAGAGAGAGCGAGCAAAACCCACACGCCTTGTCGTGCTCCATTATTTGCTTGGAATAGGCAATGAGCATTCCAACAGTTCACATTATTATTTTTTTTTTGCCCAACGAGTTTGCATTCTCACTTCCTCGCATTATATCCCCCGAGTTAAATCTGTTTACGCAGCTGCTGCTGTGCCGAGAGAGGCCTCAACATGGCTGTAAGAGGCACGAAAATCCGTACAAAAAAAAAAAAGAAAAAAAAACCAAACGAAAAAAAAAAAAAAACATTGCAGGTTTTACAAGCGTTGGTTTTCGCTCATCCCTCATTCAACCCCCGTAGCAGCGAACGAATGCGTCCAGAGTCAAATTTTATCAAGTGGAAAAGGTGAAATTTGCATGAAACTGGCACGCGTGCGCCTTCCGCTTCTCTCGTATATTTATACATTATAATATTATAAATTTATATACGCCGCAACTTTGCCAAGAGCTGGAAAGATCGAGAGAAAGAATAGAGAGAGAGAGGAAAAAAAAACGAGCGTGTCAAATTTCATGAAACTCATCAGATTTATGACGTTCAAGAGGGTGGGGGGTGTGTAGGAGTATTTTGCGTGTATATCGCGTCTACAGTTTCGAATAATTTTCCATGGCTCATCGATCTAATAATATTTCTTTACGATGCTTTATTATACGAGATGAATAAACAAGAGAGAGCGAGAAAACGAGGGGGAGAGAGAGAGAGAGAGAGAGCGAGAAAACGAGGGAGAGAGAGAGATGTTTGCGCGGATTACCGCAACGTCCCGCGCCATAATCAATTGTCCACAGCTCGTATATTTTATCAGCACCGGAAATGCGACGGCGACGCGCGTTTTAAAGCACAAAAAAATATACATCGAGATATATATATATATACACATAAAGATAGAAAGATTAATTCTCTATACACGTATCATATATCATAATAATAATAATATATATATACATATATAGTAGACATGCAATAAAAATATTCACGCTCACCGCGTGTATCGCGAATCAGAGTAAACATTTTTGTCACCCTCCGTGCTGCGGCCTTTGCAATGAAACGAGCAGTCACTACGTTTTTATTATTAGCTGTCAGTGTAATTGCACACCAAAGTATAATAATAATTTGCATAAAATTTACAAGTGTGTCTCTCCCCTATTTTTCTCACTTCACGAGTGCTTTATATATATATATATATAAATATATATATATATATATACATATATATATATACAGGGGTTCGGAGCACCCCTCGGAGCATTCAGTACAAAGTGGCCGCAAGTGAAACGAGTGAGAGAGAGCAAAATTCTCATAATCCCCCTACTCCTAAAAAGTGCCCAAAGTGGGGGGGCAACTTTTTATGTCGAACCACACTCACCCTTTTTCATATGGAATGTGTCCTGTGCGAATGGGAATTGCGAAAGCCCCGAATAAAAGACAAGACAAATTGTCTCATTTCGAAAGGGTGAAAATGCACTTTTTTTTTCGTGACGAATAAAGAGACGCCATTAATGACACTCATGTGTGATTCTTCCATCGGGGAGGGCTCGACACACTTCATGCGTAATAATTCGCACATTCGTACACACCCCTCATTCGTATTTATACATCGCGAGAAATATGCGCGATCGTAATAGAGAATTTTGTCCACATGTGTGTTGTGCGTGTGTTGTATGTTCGGTCAGTAAGAAATTCTCCCGAATACCAGCCCGAATAATTGTGGCGAGAGTCTCTCTGGTTTCCTGTGATTCGTCGCAGGGGATAAGCTATCGCGTATTCTCGGTGAGTTACGCGTGGAACGGCCCGGACTATGCGCGCAAACTGCGTGTCAGCCCAGCGAGTATTCGCGGATACGCACAACACCAAGTTACAATTTCTCCTTACGCGAGAACGCCAAGCATAAGCGGCAGTTGGTCTGATGCTTGCGTTTCCGCGTTTCATGCTGGCCAGTGTGTGTGTAAGTGTGTCGATCTCGATTAACCAAATTCGGGGTAGTGAGAGAGCAAAGAACGCTTCGATGTGCCGGAGGATAAAGAGAAAGCGAGAGAGAGAGAATCGTGGCCACGCACGCGAAAGGGTGCCAGGGCACAGTTTATGCTTTCTCGAGGACATTAAGTTTGAGGACGCGTGACAACACGCGTGTATTATGTCGAAGAAAGGCCCTCTCGTAAAGCTCTCGAGAAATTTCCGCGTTCAAATCGAGCTCTCTCTCTCTCTCTCTCTCTCTCTCTCTCGCTATGTGCGCAGAGACGACTAACCCTCCCTGACACGCTGCACGACCCCACGAACTCTATACTTCACTCAGCCTGTATAAATACAGCTATAAATGTATATATTGTAAAGTTTGGGTAATGTACAGGCACTTTCACTTTATTGAAAGCTGCAAATTGCCAGTGACGAATCGGGTGCTTCGAATTTTCACGCGACCGAAACGAATCGACCCCTCTTGTGGGACTCTAAATAAGGGATGCGCTCGACAAATTGACGAGGGAGGGAGAGAGAGAGAGAGAGAGAGAGAGAGGGAAAGCGATCGAAGGGGGAAAACGTTTCACTCCAAATATTTCCGACACAAGTTTGTTGGACAATTTGGGGATGAACATTTTATATTTTATTTTTCTTGCTGGTTTGACTTTTTAGTTTTTTTGGAGATCAATATAATTATATATAGCGTATAATTATATGTAGCGTAGCGTATAATTATATATAGCGTAGTCAATATAATTATATATAGCGTATAATTTAACGGTTACTTAATGTATTTGGGAGATGAGTAGCTTGAGTCGAGTTGACGAGATCGAGCGATCGAAGGGGGAGAACGTTTTACTGCAAATATTGCCGGCACAAGTTTTTTTTCTCCAAGACATTTACCGTTTGCCTTTGTTGGACAATTTGGGGATGAACATTTTATATTTTATTTCTCTTGCTGGTTCGACTTTTTAATTTTTTTGGAGCTCAATGGTCTTTAATTTAACGGTTACTTAATGTATTTGGGAGATGAGTAACTTGAGTCGAGTAAAATCGAAAATAACCGCGGGGTCACTTATCACTGATGGGGCATGTCAACATTTCCGCAACTATACAGGTGACAATCTACAAAGAATTCTTCGTCAAATTGACGTCGTTTGCCAAGCACATAAACCAAACAAACACCGTAACTCGTGCACATAATGCCAAATTGCAGCGAAATGAAATTTTACAAGCAATGGCAGGGTTGGCATTGCGTGCGTCCTTCTGGACGACAGAAGGATAAAAAATATCGCTCTGGTGGATATCTCGAACTAAAAAAATTGAATAAAAGCTTTATAGCCCTTTGAATTATCGCTAGGGACAAAACCAAAGAGATTTATTTAAACGCTTTTTCTACATGGCGCGACTGGGTCACCGTCCAATTTGAGTTGGGCTTGGCGTTGTAACAAGAAGACCCTAAGGGTTGGGGATGAAAAAAAAAATTGTCCATCTACACAAATTCGTGTCTGTGTGTTTGTGTGTGACGTAAAAATATAGGATTTTTTTTTTTTCGTGAGGGAGGTAAAAAAAAAGACGATCGTACAGGCTGTGAGAATTCATCGAGGAACTTTGGAGCTTGTCGTGGCCATTTCATTGTAGCATCATTTTGGATGCCAGGTCGTGTGTTTTCGTATGGTGAATTCGGTCTCTCTCCCCCCCCCCCTTCTCTCGTGTCCTTTCTCCTGGACGATGAACGCGCTCCTATAAATCGCGATCTTGTCCAGCGGCCTTTTATACCAGGACAAAAAATTATTCTTCCGCCTGTTTCCGGGGGGTGACACGTTTTGCCACTGTTGGTCAGAACGCGTGCAAGGGGGAAGGGGATCAAACAAATACACACGGATAAATTTAACACGTATACAGAAAACAGTCGGGTCGTCCATTAACTTCCGGTGCGTCGACCTCGAGTATCCGTTACGCACGAATATGCCAGATTACAAGCAGATCGTATAACTCAACGAACGAGAGATAATTATTGCCAGTACAATGTGTCTGTAACTCGATGCGCGCTTATGGTCACATTTCATCCCCTCCAGAAGGTTAATCGAGAATATTAGCACGATCGTAGCTTTCTGGCATGCGTTTCATAACTTCCGACTGTCATACTGTTCTATATTCTCGAACAGAATACAATGGACGATAAAATATATCGTCCTGAAAGCATTTTGGAGCTCGTCGATATTTTCAAAAATTTACGATTTGACTTTTAACCTCTGTGATTATTATTTTATTTTTATTTATTTTTATCCCAGCTTAATAAACAAAAGGGATTTTTGTGAAGTCAACTAATATTAGAAACAATATAATCATAAATTAGACTCTCATCGGGGAAAAAAAGGCAACGGACATTTTAGTTAATCAAATTTGTTGTTTTTAACAAAATTCGAAAATATTTTATTCTCTCTTAAATTTCTCTCGATCACAAATTACGTTTCTAACACTCTGAAGTATCCATAAAAAAATAAGAACAAAAAAAAAAGGCCTATAAAATTTTATTTTTCTTCTATATATTCTTTTACACATAACCGATGATATCTGTGTGTATTCACTCCAAACTGTAAGCTATATGACAACAATATACTAAACTGTCATGTCGTACATTCGGTTTTTTTTTTATTATTATTATTTTTTTTTCCTCGACAACCGCGTGTGCAACGATACGCAGTTGTCTCATGTGAGACCGGCGAGCTGCCGTAACGCGGAAAAACGCGTTACGGGGAGGCCAACACCCCGCCCTCACTTTCCGGCTGTACAACAATGGAGAGCCGGTACGAGAAGCCGGAAACTCGCAGATATATCGTCACAATAGGTAGAAAACTGGTGGAAGGGAACACGTGCAAGAGAAAGAGAAAGAGAGACGAGAGGAATGAGAAAAAGAGTGAAAAAGAGTGAGAAAGAGTGAGAAAGAGTGAGAAAAAGTGAGAAAAAGAGTGAGAAAAAGTGAGGCTTATGTAAAAATTGTACAAAACTCCTAGCTATATACTATTTAACCAGAATGTGTACGTAGCGAATCCGTAGCTCGCTGTGCTCGTACGCGTGGACCGAATAAATAACGCCGTTTTACAGTTTTATGGGTGGGCGAGAGAGCCAAAATGGACGATGGGCTGGTATACCTTCGCTTACCGTCGACTTGTCTGAAACTGGCTGACTCACGCTCTTCTCCCTTCGAGTTAACGGGCTTTTTTTTTTTTTTATTTTTTTTCTACCACAGAAATACATTCGCTAAATATCAAATTTTATCCAGCAACGTCCGTAAAACCGAAAAAATTTCCTCGAGTGCTTGAAAATAATCTGCGAGTGCGAATAAACGTGAATCTGTCAGAGTCAAGTTTGACATTTATTTTTTATTTTTATCTTCGTACATCAACGAACGACGGTCACCGTAAAAAATTTACAACAATCAACGAACGATACGTGATGTTTTTTTTTTTTTTTTTTTTACGCATCTCAACACTCGCTCGTGTAACAAAAACACTTTGGCTCCGAGATGCGTTTGTCACGCTTGTTGGAATATTTTACACGCTGCTTCTGTAATTACTGCTCTCTGTCACATTTTTTTTAATGTTTTCACTCTTACCACACTCGAGAATTGTAATTTATTCGACTTCCTCCGCAACATTTTTACAGATTTATAATTTGACACAAAAAAAAAAAAAATCGTCCTCGTTAAAATTTTATTCTTGCAATACTTTATTTTTTAAATAATGGCCATATTGTCTGTTTTTTTTTTTTAATTACGATAAAATTTCATCAAAAGAGCAAATCTCGCCATTTTTTCATCCCTTCATTGGCTGTCGTATCCTTTTTTGTGTTATAAAATAACAATAATAATAATAAAATAGCTCGTTCGTACGACTAATGAAACAAAAAGCTGGTAAAACAGTTGGCGGACTATAAATTCTAGTTACATTTAACGAATTTTTTTTTTATCGGCTGTTATTACGATCCACGTACATAAAGGACTTTTATATATATATAAAGTGGCCTGAACGAGTTCCAACAGTTGAAAAATTATTTGTCAATGAGATTCTATGGAAAGTGTCGACTGTTATAAACTCCATGGATTGAAGTGAGGCGATCGGATTTTTTTGACATCGCTCTTGGTCGTCGTCGTTCATCCGTTTGTCTCGATGATTTACGTGTCATATGATAGTTTTTGTTTTCGACAAATATTATTATTATTATTATTATTATTATTACTATTTCGTTCTCGATAAAGAAATGCTCGTGTATAGGCATTAAACGGCATCTGACCTCATTCACGATATGAAAAGACTTGAATGAGTTTGTCCTCATCTTTCGAATAGGAGAGACGATCGAGAATTACATCATCACTATGGCATTCGACTCTGAAAATTCGCGTCCAAGTCTTTAGCATATATCGTGTAATATTCGAGCTCTACTATGAGCAGAACATCGGAGGCTATCAAGCTTAAGTGGGGTTAAACAATATTCAGACGAGAAGCGAAGGAATGAATGAGAATAATATTAAGTATTTGCAAAAAAAAAAATGCTTTTCACTCCCTGACATTTTTTTTTTTTTTTGCTAAACAATTATTAAAGCATGCTTGATTGACTTTTAATTGGGTTTTGTTTAAAAAGTTAAAAAATGTTTCTTCCAGTTGTCCAGAAATGTACGATTATTATATTGTCCTAAAATTATTGTGTCATATACTGACCTTGTAAATATTATTTAAGATTAACGCATCAATTTGTTTCTTATTTTCCGTTAAATTGTGTTTTATTTGAAATGACAAAAAAATATCTTTCAGTGGTCCAGAAATATAAAATTATTATATATTGTTCTTAAGTGATCATCATTTGCTGGCCTTGCAAATATTATTCAAGTCTAACGTATCAATTGTTTCTTTGTTTTTCTTTTGTTTGTTTGTTATTTTGCTGTGAGAAAAGACCTACTTAGAATGATACCCATGCAAGTTGCCAGGACAAACTGTTGCATCGTCCTCTCACCCTTTGAGCCTTGTGTAAAACGGCTCTACTCGTTGACGGGCGTTTTGTGTTCAGCCAGCAGAACCCGGAAAACGACGGCGAACTGCTCTCGACCGACACGTCAACGTACACTTTGTACATGTGCAGCCCTATATATATATATATATACACACATTTAAATACACCTATACGTGTAAATGTGCATGTAGCTACAGCACTCTCGTTCGCTCGTTCAATTTTGTGGCATTGCTTTGTAATAAACCGAAGCACCAGCGGCACACTTGACTCCTGGTTTTCCAGGCTCAACGAGTCGTGTTTTTCTCCCAACATGCCCGTAAGAGGTAAAAAAAAAAAAAAAAAAAAAAAAAAAAAAAAAAAAAAAAAAAAAAAAAAAAAAAAACAAACAAAAAAACGTGTCACGAACAACACAATAATTTAATGTTTCTCTACTTGTGCGTTTTTTTTTCTTTTTCTAAAAATCATCGTTTACCATCGTTCGCTCTTCCTTTGATCCTTAAAAGCGTTAAGAGCATTAATTTTTGTCGAGGGGGTTAAAAGCGTGTAATTTTTCACAGCAAAGTAGAGACGAAAAAACAAAAGCTCTCTGGCTAGAGTGAGTTTTATAGTCACGTGAAAAAGGTAAGAAATAAAACAAGTTAAATGTGCGTGAGTTTTTTTTTCTTTTTTTTTTCGTTGAGATTCTCGAATGTCGAGCTGAGAGAAAATTGAATAGTCGCGAAGGATATACTGCCGGGAATATACAATAAAACGTTCGCGAGCTCGAGGCAGAACGAGAGGGAAAGCAAGATAGAGAGAGAGAGAGAGAGAGAGAGAGAGAGAGAGAGAGAGAGAGAGAGAGAGAGAGAGAGAGAGAGAGAGAGAGAGAGAGAGAGAGAGAGAAAGTCGTGACTCCTCGGGACTGGACTTATCGTCCTTAATCTCACTTGGCTCTGTTGTGTGGTTGGAGCAACAGGAGAGCAGCAACGACGTCGACGACGAGGACGAGAATAAGGAAGAAAGAAGGAAGAAGAAACGCGGCCAAAGTGCCTCAAGCCACGCTAAACCTATTGGAATATACAAACGTTTCTCTACATTTACTTTTACTAGCGTGTACTGCCTGTCGAGTTGGATTTTAAAACGCCTCATACTGTACATCATAAGCACACACGAAAAAAAAAAAAAAAAAAAAATGCTAACGACAAAAACAGAAAAAAAAAGACCAGCAATGGAGAACACGAAAGGACTCGGACACGTATTTTTCAAGCTTTTTCGACACGCCCTCGTTTCTCATCTAATCTTTCCTCGTGTGAATTGCGTGGTGGAGGGGAAGAAGGAGGGGGAACTCGTTCGAGCAATATCTCAAAGTTCTTTTTATGGAAACTTTTATTTAACCACCGAGAGTCCGCAAACCTATAAGAGAAGTGCTTGGTGAAATAAGGGATGAAAAAAAAATGCTATTGAGAAAAAGACAGTTGGAAATAGTCAAACGAGATATATATATAGACTCGGCAATGTGTATATATATACAATGCATTGCCGAGTCTTCGGTGAAAGAGTCTCGCTGACTTGGTTGGAAAAATATAAGTGACGCGGAAGAATGGCCAACGAGAGATTTCGCGATGAGACGATTGCACAAAGGAAAAATCGCGTATTATAATCGCGGGAGGCACGAGAGGGAGGAAAAAATCGCTCATGCCACTGAAGTCTCCGGACGGACCCAGAGCACGAGGAGAGATCCTCATTTTGTGCTATCCTTGATGCCTTATCTCGGCTGACAGGCGACGCCGAATGCACCGATAAAATGCAATGCTGGCCCGAGAGGGGAACGATGAAATATATCGAGAATCGCGGGTGCGCACATTGATTGGAAGCCCGAGAGTATCCCCCCACCCCATCGCTCTCTCTCTCCCTCTCTCTCTCTCTCTCTCTCTCTCCCTCTCTCTCTCTCTCTCTCTCTCTCGCTCTCTCTCTTTCCCTCTCTTGCAATTCCTGACTTTTCGGATAACGCGCAGCAGAGAGACAGAGAGAGAGAGAGAGAGAGAGAGAAATAAAAACGAAATAAAAAGAGAATCGAGAGAAAGAAACGTACGTGAGAGAAGGATGCATTGATAGATATTGAATCGGACAAATTGAAGCTTTTTCATTTCAAATATTTCCCCGTGGCATTTGAGGGCAAAAAAAAGATATTACAGAATGAGTCGAGTCACCTCTTCTCTCTATGATTTACGGAATTTTTGTCTATTTTTATTTTGCATTATTCTTCATTATCCGATTTAGCGAGAGAACAACAAATATTGATTTTTTTGTCGCACTAGCAGTGAGCAGATAAAAAAAATGTATCATGAATACTACAATGAAAAAACGTAAATTTTTGGTATACGCGTGACAAGGAAGAATATTCGTTGCAGAGTCAGATGAAAATTGATTCCGACCCGCGACCCCGTACACACACTCGATTCCATCTGTTAATATTTTTCATTCATTTCACTTTTTTTATTTTCTTTTTTTTTATTGTCACGAAAATTCTCGATTTCACATTTCAAACTGTGATATTGAATTCCCGTCGAATTTGGTATTCGAGATATTTTCATGTCGATTATATTCTTTTTACGCGAAAAAGTGTAAAAATACGAGCGAGAAGAATGAGGAAACGAAGGAACTGATTGAACCAGAAAACATTTTATCGATCCTGATCGGAATAAACGCGCTAACGTGAAGTCACAGAGGGGCTGCATTCATATATTATCAGGTGAAAACGAGAAACGGAGATATAATACGAGAGAGAGAGAGAGAGAGAGGGTGTGAGAGGGAGAGAGAAAGAGGAGGAGGGGGAGATACAAAGAAACGATCTTTACGTTTCTCTATCGGCAACGATAAGGTGACCGAAGAAAATTCCTGGGTAGCCTCGAGGACGAGACCAGTGTGACAAAAAACACCAACGGAAGGAGAGAATTGAGGGGTCAGAGGTAGCAGGAGAGAAGAGAGGCAAGGGAGTCTATGGTAGAAGGCAAGGGTGGATTTTGGTGTCGGGATTTTACGACGTTTTGAGAGCTCTCTATTAAAGGGAGATTCGAGGTTGGCCTCGTAGATGGGATAACCTTCTTGCACCAGCTACCTCGTCGGTTTTCTAGGAGGGAGCCATTAACCCCCACCCCCCTCTCGCTCTCTCTTTCTTTCTAGAATGCAGCTGCCTAAAGTGCCAAACGGACAGCCGAACCTACACAATTCTGGGGTCCCTGGGATATAATCCAGAGCTTACGGCTTTTAAAATCATTTCGTCCCCGGTTCGAGTTATGAAAGATATGAAATGTGCGAACCAGCAGCCTCCAACTCGTCGTATTTGCACCATAAAATCGTTTTATATATAATCTGCCTCACGTGTGACGTATGTACATGAAAAATAAATGGAAGCGAGCGAAGACCAGGCTGAATTGGATTCTCACATAGCTCCATTACTGAAGACGACCCGGAAGGATTTAGATCGCGATGGCATCATCGACAGAGTGTCAATTTCCGGGTGGTTAACGATTCGGTATTTAAATATTCAAAGAAGGAAGAGAGCAAAATCAACTTGACACTTGACAGTCTTAATGACAAGTAAGATTGACACGGGGTTGCAGGAGTTCATTGATAAATCAAAACGAGCTTGAGAAATCAATTTTATTCTCCAGTATCTCTGCTCGACTTCCCACTATTTTCGTTATTCTCGATATTCTGCTGACGCGACATTAACGTCCAATCATCCCCTGCTGCGCCCTTGGATAAAATTGTCAAAAATAACCCCTTAAAATAAATTCCCGAGGATCAAAAACTCGTTGGCAACATTACGGAAAATATTTTCAGCTGGTGTTGGCGTGTCAAGTGACGCGAATATAACCAGAGTGAAAAGATCGCTTGACCTTGACTATACCCTGGCCATTTCACGTTGCCCCATACCCCATCTTCGCGCAGGGGATGAGAGAGGAGAGAAAGTGCGAAGCATGACTTGGACTACATCGCGAGCGAGCGGAGAGCATTGGAGAAATATAACCGTAAATCAGAAGGGAAGCTCATTTTTGGCAAGGGAACACAATAGTCTCCGGCGATACTGAGCCACCAAACGAGCCCCTAGCGATGTGTCCGGCTTTATCGTGGCACGATTTACGGTTGGCATACAAACACACAGGCTACCCTCCATTTTTGGCTGATCCCCGTCCATCTCTCTATATATGTGGATCAAACAGAGGCAAAACTACCCCAAAAAGTATATCTAACTGTATCACCCCAGTGGTTCACTCTCAAAATTCACTTACGCCATTCCTGGACAATTCTGTCTCCACCGAATCGCCAATTCGTGTACCCTCGGGATCGAATGATAGCACACTTTCAACTGGTAGTAAATTCTTACCTGTAACAAATTTAAAAAAAAAAAACACAATTAGGACAATGGAGTCTGATCCGAAAATTCATGGAAAAATTTCGGAAAATTTACATTCAGGATACTTCGGTGTATTGGCAGAGTCAAGAATGGAAAAATTTCTTTCATTCGAGACTGGAATGATATCTGGATAATTTCATTGATTGCTCAAGCGAGTGAGCATCGAGGAATTTTATTATTAGTAAATTATTGAGTCTGACGTCACTGAAGGAAGTGAATAAATATTTGACGACGATTAGTCGAGACTTAGAATTGCAAAATAACATGAAGTGACAATTACCGAAGTTTGTATCAGCAGTGATTCATCGTCTGCATTTAAACAAGCGAGTACAGTCATATATATACATATACAAAATGCAATAACAGAGCTGATGCATCTAACCAAGAAGAACTGAATCATCGATAATCAGTTCTGAGTCATTTGTCAAGGGAAGAGCGAGTCGTGAGATTGACCAAGGCTTTCATGTCTCACTGAATTATCAGCTCATTGTACACTCTGCTTTACGATGATAGACGATCATTCGCAGACGTAACTAATCTAGTCATCATTATAGGGTTATTCAAACGTTTTTTTTTTTAAATATATATATTTTTTTAGAAAATCCCACATAAAACGAAATGGATGAATGGATTCTTTTGACCCTTCATCAGCCACAATCGATCGAATTACTCAATCACTGACTCAAAAGTCTGCATTGACCGAGACGAGATTGACCAACATGCGTGGTCAGAAGGGGCACATAGAAGTCCGTATTGTAGAATGAAAGATCGAGGGTTCAACATAGCAATGAGGATATCAAGAGTTAATACGGCAATCGCGTTTATATAGATATATATATATCGTCTGCATCTAAACAAGCCAGTACAGTCATATATATATGCAAAATGCAATAACAGAGCTGATGCATCTAACCAAGAAGAACTGAATCATCGATAATCAGTTCTGAGTCATTTTTCAAGGCAAGAGCGAGTCGTGAGATTGACCAAGGCTTTTATGTCTCACTGAATTATCAGCTCATTGTACACTCTGCTTTGGGATGACAGACGGCCATTCGCAGACGTAACTAATCTAGTCATCATTATAGAGTTATTCCAACGTTTTTTTTTTTAAATATATATATTTTTTTAGAAAATCCCACATAAAACGAAATGGATGAATGGATTCTTTTGACCCTTCATCAGCCACAATCGATCGAATTACTCAATCACTGACTCAAAAGTCTGCATTGACCGAGACGAGATTGACCAACATGCGTGGTCAGAAGGGGCACATAGAAGTCCGTATTGTAGAATGAAAGATCGAGGGTTCAACATAGCAATGAGGATATCAAGAGTTAATACGGCAATTGCGTTTATATAGATATATATATATCGTCTGCATCTAAACAAGCCAGTACAGTCATATATATATATACAAAATGCAATAACAGAGCTGATGCATCTAACCAAGAAGAACTGAATCATCGATAATCAGTTCTGAGTCATTTGGCAACGAAATAGTGAGTCGTGAGATTGACCAAGGCTTTTATGTTTCACTGAATTATCAGTTCATTGTACACTCTGCTTTGGGATGACAGACGGCCATTCGCAGACGTAACTAATCTAGTCATCATTATAGGGTTATTCAAACGTTTTCTTTTTTATGTATATATATTTTTTTCTAGAAAATCCCACATAAAACGAAATGGATGAATGGATTCTTTTGACTCTTCATCAACCACAATCGATCGAATCACTCAATCACTGACTCAAAAGTCTGCATTGACCAAGACGAGATTGACCGCATGTTGGTCAGAAGATCAAATTCGTAGATCAGGACTGCAAAAGGGGTACATAGAAGTCCGTATTGTAGAATGAAAGGTCGAGGGTTCAACATAGCAATGAGGATATCAAGAGTTAATCCGGCAATCGCGTTTATATAGATATATAAGAAAGCAGGTTCATTCAGTCCTGACTCATCTTTCATTCCTGCGGACACATTTGGATGGACGAATTTCTATATATATATATATATAAGAGAGTTAGGTCATCCAGAATGGAGAATTAAAGGTTCAGTGAGAACGTACATGTTGAAAGACCCCGGCGGAAGGGATATATGAAGCTGGAAGTTCCATCGCGCAAAGCAGTAGAAGTTCTTTGTCAATTTTCCTAGGTAGACCCTCGGGCAGTAGAGCTACAGAGGAATCAGAAGAGGAGAATCATTCTATCCTCTTTTTGCCCTCAGGAGTATGCTAGAGCGAGAAAGAGAAGTCTCGATCTCGCACACGAACCAACCACACTTCGGCTAAGAGAGATTAATGGTGGAAGCAATGCAAGTAAGAGGTGAGAGAACTGAGCGCGAGAGCTCGTCCCTTTTCATCATCAGCCAGAGAGATCCTCTCGCACACACACACACACACACGGGGGATCTCTCATCGGGGTGAAAGGGCGCCTCAAGGCGTCCGGTGTCGAATTAGAATTTAATTCCCGGCGACCGCGAAGCTCTGATATAGGTGCGAGAGACTTTGCGTGTCTCTCTATTCCTTTTATATATATATATATATATATATATATATATATATCCTCTCTGCCGTAATTTCTCATTATTCTCATCCCTCTCGCGAACTGGCAAATACGACGATTCTTTTATTTCTCTCACGAACATTTCACCTCTTTTTTCTTCGCCCTCGCTTTTCCTCTGCGAGCCACTCGTCTCGATTTTCCAGGCCTCTCACAACTCGTCGGCAAAGCAAGTGGAAGAAATGTGCAATTGGATTTGAACGCGTGTAGCAACACGTGCGCGAGTTATTTAGAGCCAGATAGAGGGAGAAATGAGAAAGGCTGCCGCGTAGGAAATTAATTTCGTTACGTAATCGCGCGTCAGCCTCGCTGAGCACACATTGGAGTCACATTGGGATTTCGAGGCGCCAGAGAGGAACGCAGCTGGCTTGGCAGAGCGTATGTAGATGTACGAATTATTATATGTATATATATGTGCGTGTGTGCGTGTTCGTGTGTGCACGTATGACCGCCGATCCTCGTATAACAGCACATTGTGGTATATACAAAGATCTATAACTAGCTACATGGTTGGGGATAGAATCCGTTAGACCTATAACTCTGCTGTTGCTCAGGAAGGTGCACGAAAGAGTTTCGTGTCGACGATTTTCTCATCTCACCATTAACTACATCGCACAATCATGAATCATCGCTCTGTAGTTCTTGCTCATTTTTTTTTCTCTCTCTCTCTCCCTCTCTTTCTCTCTTCCTTTTATATATATTATTCATCTGCCTTTCAACGGAAACGACCCAATTTACAATGCACGCTCATCATCAATAATCGTATTACGTGACAAACGACGAGTGCGGTTTACACTCACATTGTCGAGTCTCTAACTAGCTCAAACGTCGCAGGTAAAAATTACAAATGGCAACATCCATGGTTACCGAGAATCATCACTCTTGACTACAGTCGTGAGCTGCATCGTTGGATTTTGTTTTTCTTTTTTTTTTTTTATTATTATTATTTTTTTTTTACGATGCAAAAGCTTTATAGACATTTTACTCTTGCGAGCAAGGCGAGTACGTTGATTTATAATACATGTGTATTTTGTTGAAGGAAACGTGAGGGGTTAGGAACGATTAAGGAGTGTGTGTACCCTTTTTTGCTTTCCCCGCAGCATCCTTCTGGTACACATTGACAAGGAGGGAGGGAGGGGAGGGGAGGGGGAGACCAGGTGTCGAATCAACGAGCCGAGAGGAAAGGAATATTGCGCAATATTGTGTACAAAATGCCACCATGTGCCATCTTTTTATCTCGGCTCATTGAATCGATTCGTGCATTTCATCCCCAAGGCAATTTGACACGCCCACGAAAACAGATCGGCTGGTTTTTTTTTTTATTTTTTTATTATTATTTTTTCATGGAAAATTTACCAATAAAATTGACAACGAATACATCTGTGACACTACTTTGTGTGTTTATCCATCTGCAAGTGGGAATCGACAGAATTATCTCACAGTGGGACTTTTTTTCTTTTTTTTTTTTATTATTTATTTTTTATTCGCGATGGAATCGAATTGTTGCGTGAAAATTCGATATAGATGCAGCGAAACGTCACGCCCTTTGCATATGCCGAGAATGGTTTGTTAAGGAGACAGAGATGGAGGGGAAAAAGGCGTACGAATGAGAAAGGTTTCGTTCATCGTGCTGGAAAGTACAGCGATGGGGTTGGGAGATGAAGCAAAAACGAGCAACCACGAGGGGTGCCGTTTGTGTTTTCTTATCCCCCTTGCGGATCTTTCGTGCTGGCCCTTTGCTCGCAATCTCTTCATTTTCATTCTTCTCTCTCTCTCTCTCTCTCTCTGTTTCTTCGTCCATCTTTGCTTGCCCCTTTTCTCTACCCACCCACCCCCCCTCACTCTCTCTCCCTCTTTTGCTCATTCGCTCTTATCACGATCGTCCCTGACTATCACCTCGTTCCACGATTCTCCATACCAGCGAACCAACACGTTCTGCCTATATTCTCGTTTAGCGCCTCGCGCAGTTAGTTCCGCAGGTGGAGGGACCCGAGGATACGAGGGAAAATCAGAGCGGGACGCTATTTTTCATGGATCGGAGCCAGAGACGTGAGAGAGAAGAGGAGAAAACGAAATGAGGCAAGATCGCACAAGCAGATCGCAACGAAAACGGGGTCACCATGAGTTATGGCTGATTGAAAAATCAAAACCTCCCAGGACTTTGCGACTCCCCCTCTCTCTCTCTCTCTTTCTCCCTTCCAGTTTGCCCCGGTCCCAAACGGATTTCAGAAATGTTATAACTGAGTCAGAGCCAAGTTTCCCAGCATCGCTTTTGAGCGTCCGAAAATATATATATATATATATCTTTCATACACAAGATACACATTTTATATTCCTTCGAACATTCAACTCTCTCATGAACGAGAAAAACATTAGAATTTTGTCAATTTTTCCATCGTGCAACGACAAAGCCGAATTAATTACTCAGGATTATAATTTGGACTAATTATAATCGAGAAATGGAGTGAAATTTAATCCTTCAAAAGCTTTCCTATAGCTGTGTATAACACAGTCATGGGATTATGCCGCGATGGATGGAGGAAAATACATTGTAGAATCGATGAGACTAAATCAGCGTTCGTTGCTCATTTTGATCCTGCAATACGTGAAACACACTCGTATGCACACGAGATGGATGCATTATGGGGCCCGGCTGCTGGTATTTGTGATGATGGTTCGAGATAGTCACCGCGTGTACCTCTCTCGTACCAATCCGGTTATCTCTTCGTTGCCTGATTGGCTTTTCTCTCTCTTCCTCTCCCTCTCGAAGCCACCCCTTCAGCCACCACCGTCACGCACTCTCGATCTATTTATCACAGATTCGTCCCTTCACTCTTGCATTCTCTCTCTCCCTTGTCCCTTCAAATCCCTGCCCTATGAATCTATATATATATATATATATATATATATATATATGCATCTATATATATATATGCATCTATATATCTATACAGAGAGGTACTTCTAGATGAGAGTCCGCCTAGAGCCGCGTAACGTGTACAAGCCACAGTTGCTATCCCACCAAACAAGTCTTTTGATCTGCCGTGATTTCAATCCAGTTATCCGCTCTCGTACGTACAGTAGCCTCAATAGTGATCTCTTCATCCTCCCTATCTCTCCCTCGTTCTTTTTTTTGCTGGTTCTCTCTATATCGCTCTTCATTCCCTTTCGGACGATCCATTCGTCCGACTTGGATCTCCGAAGCGTATAGAACCAATACGTCGAATTATATATATATATATATATATATATATCCTCTTTTATACCCCACGATACGTAATATACCGTATCGGAGAGACGACTTTATTTATTCATTCCAACGAATCAGTCACGCTCTCGTGACCCTTTGGCAGGAATAGCCCGAGCAACTCAAACCGATTGACAACCTTCACATAGCACACACACACACACACACTCATACATACTCGATAATAACAATCTGAGGGATGAAATATTTCCTAGGTTCTTTCGGTCTCTTTGTACTCCTCTCATCGAAACTAGCGAGATTGATCTTTGAGAATATTATTATTATTATTTTTGCAACCAATTAAAATCGAAAGTATGTAAATGAAAAGAGAGTAGATGACATTTTTGTTACTTTTGGGGAGAAAAAAACATGTTTTTCATGTCACGCTCGAGATGGAGAGCTCGAGTTTTAATAAATGCATGGATCAGCGAGCTTTGAAAAACTCGAAAACAAAATATCATGCGTAATGAGAGCTTTTACGAAAAAAAAAAAAAAAACATGGTCGTTTCAATGCTCTTTACAATCTCGACTATCACAGAAAAAAATTGTCCCTCTTGTGCGAGCTGACGATTTTTCAGAGAGAAATCCGACCATCAGCTCCGCCAGCCATGCCAAGGGACAATTTTCACGAGAAAACGCATTACGATATTTCATGGTCCATTAGCATGCTGAATGGTAAATCAGCACAGACGAGAGAGCAGATGGAAAAATATATATATAAACAAAAAGTAGGTAAAAGCTTAAAGCCGAGTATCGTTAAAAATTTTAGTCGTGAAAAGCGACTGATACTCTCGTTTTGCCATCCTAGAGAAAAAAAACACCCGGACTTTTGAGAGAAAAATCACATGACTCTTTTCTCTTTTACACCCCTCCATATTCATCCCTCGTATTACTATTCGCTCTGGTCGAGGTGACTAATCCAGAAATTCGTGCTCGAATTTCAGCGTGATAAAGAAAAATATTCCAGAATTTTTTTCAAATATATTCTCTCGACTCTGTCAGAATTTTCTGTGAGATTTTCTTATCGATGTAGTTGCTACAAGTATTTTGTGTAGACGTGCGTCAACATCAACTTGCAATGTCGAGTTTATATCACAGATTAAATACGTCAAAGTACACGAGAGCTTCGAGTAAATTATGATAAAACAATGATAATAAAATTATCGTAAAAGCGATGCATTCGCCAAACGAATACGTGTGCATGAGCCTGTCCTGCAATTTTCTTTGCTAGCTTTCAACCACGTTACTATAGAATGAAGTGGGATAATACTATATATATATATATATATATGTATAGTTTTATATATGTTTATATAGTTATATATATATATTTATAGTTTTATATAGTTAACATATATAACTATTTATATATATATTAAATTGTCAGGGTGAATTCTCGACTTTCATGCCCTGTTCGGTCATCTATCATATCCCCTCCCCCACCGCTAGTCTGCTCGCACTAACTCTCTAGCTTATCCACCATCTACGAATTCAAATGGCCTATTTATGATCTGCAAAGAATCGTCGAAATTCTTCACCATTTATTTGATGTTCGTAAATTCTCTTTTCTTCTCATCACTTCATTGTATCTCGTATATTCTCCTTGTAATATTTCAGCAAGAGCCGCGCCCTTTTTTTTTTTCGTGCTCTCTTTATTCCCTCGGACTTACGTCACGACCGATAAATTCTTATAGGCCCCCCCCATGGAAAGTTCTGCAGAAATAATGACGGAAAGAGGGAGAGGGAGAGAGAGAGCAAGAGAGAAAAATAGGAGAGGAAACCCGGAAAAGTAATAGTTCCCGGATTAGTGGATTTTTATGCTAATAAAGGGCACAGCATACATGTGTAAGAGAGTTTCGGATATCGAGACTTCCGGCACTTTTGCAGACAAAAAGATGCATTGCCCGCCCCACCGACGCGTCACCATATACATGACTAAAATTCACCCCCTACAGTTCGCTTGTAGCCTTTTCTCCCTCTGCTAGGACCAAATGGAGCAACAAAGAATTCATGGAATGTTCAGTAAATTCACGTTTACAACTTTCCACCCTTACACGAAAGGAAGATAAAAAAATATATATATACATATATGTGAGATCATAATTTCAAATGCGGATGAGAATAAAAGAAAAATATGATATTTGAAAAATAAATGATTCATCGCGTATGATGACAAAATTTTTCACGACAAAGATCGAGGGTGGAATTATTCTTGTTGATTTTTCGAATAATGCGTAACGTAAACCGAGTACACGCATTCATTTTTTATGTACACAAATTGTATATGTATGGATATAGAATGGGAAAAAGATAGAAATAAAGGGCGTTGCGTATTAAGCAGAATTGCACAATCACCGCGTCTCAATCCTCTCGCTCTGCGGCGCCGCCCCCAGCGGTATTTCCAATCTACGATCTGCAATCAAATCTCAGAGGGGAGAGACTCTCTCTATCGGAGTTCACTGACGGGCTCTTTTTGCTCGCGAAACTCTCGTGGCCCCTTTTATTTGCGATTATTTTCAACAAAGGGAACTGCGAGAAAAGGACGGGGAGTTGTGTGTCGCAAGAGAAATCTTTCAAATTCATATATATATATATGTGTGTGTGCAAGAGGGTCGAAGGGTGCACGAATTTAGATACAAAGTGTGCAACAGAGGAAATGGGGGAGAGAGAGAGAAAGTGAGAGAGAGAGAGAGAGAGATGAGATATAAAGAGCTCGGGTGCGCCCTACAAAAGGCGTCAGATGTCACCGAAGTTCTCTAACCCCCCGTAGTTACATCCCCTAACCGAGCTAATAAGCGATCTCAAAAAATAGAAAGAGAGAGAGAGAGCGAGAGAGAAAAAGGGATTGTAAGCGACGTGAGTGTCTGTTAGAATGCAAAGCGATACACGAGCATCAGCCAGGCAGTAGTTTCAATTCATATTTGGTATGGTAATTGGGCCGAGAATAATTGCAGTACAACGAAATACGATAGAGGGTCACGAGAGAGCTTGAATCGCGGGGCGCAGGACCAATTTGCTTCCTCTTTCGTTCCCTTGGGTATTTATATGTATATACATAATACACGCTATACATACATACATATATATATAGTTATATAATATAATACACGCTATATATATATATATATATATATATATATATATATACACCGATGTAACGTTTAACAATATACGTGACGTAGGAGCAAAATCTTGAAAGCATCCACGTCGCTAAGCCCCCCGTCGTATCTATAGACTGAGAGTGTCGCTCGATTGGGTTCGTTGAGCAATCTAAAAGTTTTTTTGTTATATATATGTACTCTGTGTACAAGAGAGACATAGCAAAGAGAAAGCGAGAGAGAGAGAGAGAGAGAGAGAGAGAGTTGAGTAGCGAGTCCCCAGGACCCTCGATAATATAAATCGACCACGACGTGTCCAGCCTCGAGGGACAATGCTGCGCTCATCCGCTAACCAATCTACTATATACAGAGAACACAAGCTATATACGATAGGAGTTATACCACGTGGATATTTGCCGAGCTTGATTGATGCTCTGTGCGGTTTTCCGAAACACCAACCGACCACTCGATAATAAATCGAGAGCTCTGCGAGCATATATATATATTAATATTCTAATCTACAGCACAAAATTCATAATGGCAGAAGTAACGGACGTTTTTTTTCGATAAAAAGACTTCATTGATCGCGATCGACCTGAATGCAAACAATGTGGATCGACGATCGAAATTCCACAAATTCACTCGATTATTTCGGGGTTACGTGGAGTTACGGCTCCAACTGAAGTGATTTTCTATATTTAGAAGACAAAAAAAAAAGAGGACACAAGTAATTTAAACCCTGAGTGTAAAAAGGAGATCGGAATTTTGTCCAATATAGTTGATTTTTTATCGAAACGAATTCGAAACGAGCTGAACACCGACAAGTTGGAAACGCCCTTTGAGGAAAATTTGTATCACTTAAATGAATCGTAAACTTCCCCTATTGACAAACAGCCTGACTCATGGGGATTTTGGGTAATTCATGGGTGGGAGACACTTTATTTCTGGTAATGGACAACGATATCCCCCATTGTGCGTAACGGACCAGCAGGGAATTGTCTCTTATCATCTGTGTCGCTTCATTCTTATTTTCTCCTCTATCGATATTACACGAGGTCGTCCCTTTCCCTTTTCAGGATTCTCATATCCCTTGTCCACAGTCTTGTTCTCCCTTCGAGAAACGAAACTCTTATGAATTCCTTGCCACGCGATCACGTAATATCCCATATATAGACCAGATGACATCGTTCTGGTTCACCAAAATGGTCAACTTTAGGGATGCAATAGTCTAAGCAGTGAACTCTTAGAGTTCAGCGAATTTTCGATCGGTCATATTGATGTCAATATATATTGTATTGAGTCCTGAGAAATTATCTGTGGAAAATATTTTTAATATTGCTAGTATTCGTTTGCTCAAGTTTGCTCAAGAGTAAACGAGGGGGAAAATAATGGGTAACGTTACGAAGATTTTTTTTCTTTTTTTTATTTTCATTTACATGATTGATGGGGTGCAGGATGGATTTGTTGTCTAGCTCAGCTTGAGGCTTTCCGTCGGTGTAATGGAGACTCTCCCTCGATTTGTTCCCCGCTCCATTTTTCGCAAAGATATTGTCTCAGATTTTCCTTCGGGGCATATGGGACCAGAATAGCTAACAGTAGCGCAAAGGGGAGGGGAGGGTAGAAGGAAAAGTGAATTCGTTCAAAATCGATGCTTTAACCCTGCGAGTATTGAGGGTGAGGGGAATACAATTTTTATTTGATGCTCCCTTCGCGATATTGAGATCGATGTTTTATATATATATATATATATATATATATATCGTGAAATCAATTTAACTTTTATTTATTCGCGTATCATTTGTATGAGAGACTCGTGTGATTATTGATTATGCCCAAAGTAAAATAGAAGAAAACCTGTAGCTGTGCCAGTTGGCAAAAGAATTTAACGAGCTCCGAGTATAATTTATCAAATTTATAGTATCTAAGAAAAATACGAGTATATTTGTATGCAAGTGTGTATAGATTGTCGAGAAAATCTTTTACGATGTATTTTACGACTAAAATAATTTTCCCAATAGATCATATAACAGTCGACAAAGTATCCACTCTGTGGAAAATACGGTGACGTATATTTGACATATATATATATATATATATATATATATATATTGTTACAGTTAATCAGACTGGGATGAAATTTGCTGACCGTCCATCTACGAAAAGCTCGTAAATATCTATCAGTGAGTTTGTCTACTCGTAAAGAGCGAGGAGAAATTCGAGAGAGAGAGAGAGAGGGAGACAAAGAGGTTCGTAAAACGCGGAAGTATATATAAAGTAACCGGAAACAAGTTGGTGAATCGAAGTGAACCACTCGACGAGACAATTTCACGAAAGGAGAAAGAAGGAGGTAAAACGAAGAAGGTAAATCCAGATGAAGGAAGAAAGGAAGGATTGAGAAGAAGGAATGAACGTCCTTGCATTGGAAGGAATGACGTCCGATCAAATGAAACTTGAGCTTCTAATCCCGTCGAGGCTTTCCGGCATACGATTAATCTTCCGTTTCTTATTCACTCACACACACACACACACACACAAGCGCCATTTATTTTTCTTCCTGAGGAAATCTCGATTTATTTTGGCTTTTGAAACCCAACGAAAAAAAAAACAAAGTTGATTGTGTAACATTTTTATTATATTATTATTTTTATTATTTTATTATTTTGAATGCTTCGTTTTTTTTATCACATTTTAATAGTATTATTTTTCGAATAGACGATTGAACAAACCAAAAAAAAAACGAGGAAGAGAAAAAAGTAAATACGGTCGGGTTAGAAAATTTGATGATTTGTCCAACGACAGTTGTCTATTTGGCTGGTCAATTTCCGGTCTCTTACTCGAGATTTCTCCATCGTGTATATAATATCACTATAGCTCTAACTCGATCCTGGCATCAATCCACATTTCTACCAGGGACCAATAAATGGAGCGTAACGTCATTCAAAATTGAGACTCGAGTCAGATTTGCGATGAGGCTTCCACCATCAGGCAGCTTTTCAAGCTCTCGGGGAATTTTCGTCTTGTGGAAAAGATAGTCAAAAGGGATTTCTCCTGTCGGGGCACGACGAGAGACAGGGAGACAAGAAATTGGTGGAATATGAATGGATAGATTGAAAATTCAGCCGATTCAGAGTGCTCGGGAGAATTTGTCTGCATTTCAAAAGGATTTAACTAATGCTGGACTCTCATTGGAATATGCCATGAAACCATCTTCGATGAGGTGTAAATATATGAGACTTGTCGATATAACTCGACAAGTTTAATGAATTTTCGACTCTAACACGCCATCTTTTTTCGCTTCCCTTCTTTTTTTATTTTTTTTTCAATGACTTTTCTTTTTTTTTTTTCGACACCGAAAGATTTTCCTTCCACCGGATGTGAGGCAAAAAAATGTCCGGTGTAAAGTCGGAAGTGATAAAAATGGATCCAAAATACTTTAACAATTTTTATTCGCCTCCTATAACATTTCTATGTGATATTTTTATTTTTTTCTATTCGTGTTCTCCAAAAAGTCCAGACATATATTTACGTTTTCTAACCCACCAAACTATAAAATATTCTACGATACGAGTTACATCGATGGATATAAAATCGTTTTATACGATACGCTCTTTATTTGCCGATGTTGGTAGGTCACGAAGCTCAATGGATCAGAATACACGCAGGACCAACCCTAAGAGCACACGTACGTTGCGTTATAAAATTGTCCCTCGTCAAATATTTATTCGCAAATATTGCCATGACCCATCAATCGTTGTGAAGTTTTTGCCTCGGGACGTTCCCTCGCCACGCGACCACGCGAATATGGGGGCGCTCGCGTCTCCCACAGGCACTCTGGATTACGCTTTCCACTCGACTCTCGGGTTACACCTATTTCCATACGTATCCATATACATATATATATATATATATATAAACATATGCCGGTGGCCAAAAGTTAAAAGGACGTATCGAGTGTATGCAAACATATATTTAACGTGCCTTTTCTGGCATTGGAAAATCGATACATACACAAACCCAATTAATATAAACTTCCACATAAAAGACAAAAGCATCGAATCGACTGTATGCATATTGCATAACACGATTACGTCGACCACTAAATGGAAATAATCCATTAGCTCCAAACCGACAAGCTTCCCACCCCCTTTTCTCTCCCTCTTTCTCTCAAACCGGATGATTATATAATAATTCCATCAAACGACAGCTCAATATTTGTGGTAAAATAGGAAATATTTAAAAGTCTAATTGTGGTATCGAATAACGTCGAAAAATACACGCGAGTATTCCTGTCTTCAATTACGGAAATTCCAAAGTCTCGTATATATTATCAAACCAACAGCGTATAGATTGAAACTCGTATATATTCGTTGGGAATTAATTAATATTGGCCATATGATTGACGAGATCACAACGGGGTACCGAAAGCTTTTGCAGATACAAAATCCATATTGCATCGCACACGCATAAATCCCACGAAATGTACAACCCATTTGACGATGAAGCGCAGATATTTATAGATGAAGCATCAAGATAGTGTCGCATGGAGAGATAATAGATATAAATATATATATATTGAATATATGTACATGTGTATGTATGTATATATATATATATGTGTGTGTGTGTGTGTCGCAAGTTCTCACGCTCCAAAGCAACGATGCGACAGACGAGCAGCTCAAGCTTAGTTACTATACATAGACACGAACGGGGTACACATTGCTGTAATAGTCCGTGCTCAATATTGCAAACTCCAATTTTGCACTCAAAGCAAGTCTGTGGATGCTTACCACGTCTATTACTGATACTTCCACGCTCAGAGAAGCTCTCATGGCTTGTGTAAACAGCTTGGAATCTGTGGCAACTCGTCTGTGACTATACTGAGACCGCGACGTCACCAACTACCTGAAGCTCAGATTACATTTTTCCATTAACCCGCTGTGAACCAACGACACAATTTCCATTGGCCTGCGTTGCATGTTATTCGGTTTTTTTCATTCCGTAAATAGAAATAGGCAGGGTAGAAATTTTCACAGGGATTTCTGAACATTTTTTTTTTGTTTTCTGTTTGCTCCATTCATGATGATCCAATGGCAAAATAGATCGAGTCAGTGACTCGGTGACCTCTTAGGAAAATATTCGCAAACCTTTTGTACGTCCTCGTAAATTATTGCCTACGAATTGCCTGATGAAAGGCAGAGAAGAATTTTTTGCATGGATTTCTTAAAAATTGTTTTTTTTTCTTGCCCTATTCATGATGATCCAATGGCAAAATAGATCGAGTCAGTGACTCGATGACCTCTTAGGAAAATATTCGCAAAGCTTTTGTACGTCCCCCTAAATTATTGCCTACGAATTGCCTGATGAAAGGCAGAGAAGAATTTTTTGCATGGATTTCTTAAAAATTGTTTTTTATTTCTTGCCCTATTCATGATGATCCAATGGCAAAATAGATCGAGTCAGTGACTCGGTGACCTCTTAGGAAAATATTGGCAAAGCTTTTGTACGTCCCAGTGCATGATAAGCAGAGAAGAAATTTTTGCGTGGATTTTTAAAAAAACTATTTTTTTCTTCTTGTCCCATTCGTGATGGTCCAATGGTAAAATTTTTTGTACGACCCTTATAAAAGCATTTATAGCATGACTTGTCGGTGCTTCCACTTTTCCGCAGGATTGCCTGGTGAACGAAGAAGGTGAAGAGGAAGAAGCCAAATTGCCGAAGCCACGCAAATAGTGGAAAAGCTCTGTAGAGATCCAAAGTAGAAAAGAGATTCGATGCAGTTTCCCCCTCGCCCCTTAGCAATCCGTTTTGAATGCAATGGGGTGGTGACAAAAAAGCTTTGTCCTCTCACCTCTCTTATGTAGAGTTCTCCTCATCGCCAACATTGGAAAGAGAGAGAGAGAGAGGCACGTAATTTTCATAACTTCTCGCGGAGACAATAACCGAAGGAGCCCGGTGTGGATGCTGGTGGTGGAGTTGACTAGAATTTCTCCTCGTGGGGTCGTTGTAGGCAGAGACGAGGGCGCAACGAAGGAAAATCTGCAAAACCATGTGGCAAAAGAAGGAGAGAGAGAGAGAGAGAGAGAGAGAGACAAAATCATGGAGAGCAGATTCTCTCTTTCCTTTCTCTTCTTTTCTCTTCTCTTTCACTTTCATATTTCATCCCCCCCCCCTCTCTCTCTCTCTTTCTCGCGCACTGCTTGCTATTCTCAGTCGCAGGATTCTCCCTCGTTTGCCCAAGTCCGCAGACGCGCGTTATTTCCTTCCTTCCGTTTTACTTCCTTCCTTCCTTCCACCGTATTCTCCACAATGTTTCCCTCTCTCGAAAATGTTCTCTCCAGTCGTTTCAACGGCGACGAGGACGATCGCGACGTCTCGGTAGAGCCCGTGGTAATATCGCAAACAAATCTAATTTGTGTATTTACGAGAATCCCCGAGGGTTTTGCTTCCCCACAACGTTATATTCTCCATCTTATTTTTCCTTATGCGTATATATATATATGTAATGGTAAGTATACGATATATATATATCAAAGCCGGAAAGATATATTTACCTTGCTGCTCCAACTCAAAATTTACCTGGGCTGTTCGAATTTTCTACAATTTCAGACAGACTATCGGACAATCTTACAATGATATGTGAGTCAAGTCGAGCAAAAGATAATTTTGTGCATGTAAATTTTGTAAACTTTGTACGTTATAATGGAAAATGTTAGGGATGTTTTGAGGCTTAAAGATTGAGAAGGTTCGAAAAGGATTGGCAAAAAGGTAAAGGGTCGTTGAACGTCGTTAAGCTTCGAAGGAGAAAGGCAAAAGCGAACACACCATGATAAAAGATCCTCCTTGACCAAGGAAGTGAAAATTTACTTGAGCTTTTCATCCACCCCTTGTAGAGTGATGTTGAACCCTTACGATGAAGGCTCTGCCGAGCATTATTTAACTACAAGCCCCTCTGGCTGTAGTACAGACGTGCATTTTTATTGCACTCGCTTGAGTGACGAGACACCCTTATGAAACGAACGATGAGACATATCGTCGTTGGTGTTTCTCTCACGACATTAGGTGGTATATGTCATGTATATATGTCGAGTGTCTAAAGGTAAAAGGGCGGATGGGATTGTTGACGTGGATTGAAGATACGGCTTTGGGTCTTAAGACGAGCTACACACATATATATAGCTCGTATTTATTTATATATATATATATATATATATATATATATATATATATATATATATATATATATATATAATGGGTACAAAAAGACGCGTGCGACTCAACCGAATGAAATTACCAAGAGGACGATAACGGTGAGGAGAAGAGACGCGATACTTTCTGCTTTGATGTGGAGCAAGTTGAATCAGCACATACGCCTCGAAGAGAGAAGTAACGCTCGGCTTATTCTCTCCTCGGTATAAAGGGGGATCGGTGGTTAATATAACAGATCTTTACCCCCCCCCCCTGCCCCCTTTTTAGCATACAAGATGGTTTCGTGGTATAACGAGTAAAGACCGAGGAAAACATCCACGAACGATTCTACGAATAGTCCTTTCGCCCCGAGGTATTTTCTCTCGAAAACTCTCATCAACCCCTGATGCTTCTTCAATTTATTTCATCTCATCTCAATAAATCTCTCATCCTTCGACGCGTATATATATATATATATATTTTTTTTCTTCGAGTGTGACTCGGCTATGCAAACGATCCTGTGCAAAAGACCCTCTTTTAGTCTCGATGGAAAGCAGCAAAGACAGAGGAAAAGGGACCACCGCACCCACCACTCTCGGAAAAGTTCAAAGTTTTCTCATCGAGGATCATGGAGAAGGGTCGCAAGTCGTTGTGACTCACCAAGACTCTCATTTCTTTCTCCGAGTGATGTAAAAGAAAGCAAATCGATAGAGGGAGAGAGAGAGAGAGAGACTGTATAGAGCGATGAAATGTCGAAAAGTGAGATAAGTAAAATTACCAAAGAACCTCTCCCCCTTGTTCTATCCTCCCTTAGCTCTGCTATTTTCATTAACGACTCTCAAAATATATTCCCAAGTCGTTTCATCGCCACCCCATTTTCTTGTGAAATAATATTTTTATCATCTTCGGAGAAAATAAAAAAAAAGAGGGCACGTGTAGTTATTTTTTTCACCGAGGGGGCTGTAAGAATTTCAAGAGATACTTAAAAAATATATAATATAGAACGAGAGAGAATATGCCACCGTTGTTTTCGCCAGGAGAGTCAACGAGGGGTAGAAAACAGTCGAGTGGTGGGCGTTGATAATGGAATAACGATAGAGGTGGGGGCTCTCCCCCACCTCTATACAAAGGGGAGGGGGGAGGGGGATGATTGGCGAGATGACGCGACCATGTAGGGAGCGATGCTTTTGGACGCGTTTCCAATCCACCCTGGGGACATGCGAACTCCCTGTCGTTTCGAATCCTCTCTGGAATCTTTATATATCTATACACACACACACACACACATATATATATATATATATATATATAGAGAGCAACCTATGGTCTAATATATACATACTTATATATATATATATATATATATATATGATACATGAGTGTGTTGCACACGCGCGCATCCCAACGTTGAAAAAGCCAATCTACAAGAGCGAGAGAGAGAGAGAGAGAGAAAATGGGGGAAGGGTTCTTTGATTTATACCGACGTGGCACGCATGCTTTTTCTTATCACGCTCACGCACCACACACTCTGCCCCGTGATACAAGTTGCCATTTTCATACAAACACACAGGAGAAAGAGAGAAGGAGAGAGAGAGAGAGAGAGAGAGAGTAAAAGAGGAAGAGAGCAAAGCCACGTCTTATCTCTGTCGTACAATCGGTCACGTGCCCATTTTCCGCAATCACGTCATCCGCATCGCGCGTGATGTAATAGAGCGCGGACTAGAGCTGAAGGACTCATTCGTTCAGGACGAATTATTCTCTCATCTGATAGTCCACCGTGTAATACGAAAAGAGAATAAATTTTTATGTGATCTAAACAAGCTTCGAACTAAGGGCTGGATCTTACGATAAGAGATAATTTTTTATCTATAAATTTTATTGACTCAGCGCTCGGGCTTCAAATGTTTCAGAACTTTTTTTTTTTTTTTTCCTCATGGTCTGAGATTCGATTTCGAGATTTATATTACGAGCTTTCAATGAACAATCGTGAATATACACGGATAATAAAGGGCATATATAGCGAGGGAAAACTTTTCTCAATGTGGGAAAATCTCACAATTCTTCCTGCTCTCTCTCTCTCTCTGTATTCTCCAACACAACGCAGAGAGTCTGCATACTCGCAAACACATTTCTACCACGCATGTTTTTCATATTAATCTTTACTTTATTCACATTTTGTCAATAAAATAATAAAATAATGGTTGTTGAAAAAATTAAAAATTAAAAAAAAACACACGTCCTGAAATAAAATGGCGGTGCATGACATACATATTTGTGATCTAAGCATTTTTGTGAGAAAATAAATTTTTATTTCATATTCATTTGATATTACGATAGAGATAATTTTTTATCGTTAAATTTTATTGACTCACAAAAGGTTCTAGAACTTTTTTTTTTTTTTTTTTTTTTTTTTACATGCGTTTCGCCTTCGAGATTTATATTACGAGCTTTCAATTAACAATCGTGAATATACACGGACAATAAAGAGCATATATAGCGAGGGAGAACTTTTCTCAATGTGGGAAAATCTCACAATTCTCCCTGCTCTCTCTCTGTATTCTCCAACACAACGCAGAGAGTCTGCATACTCGCGAACACATTTCCACCACGCATGTTTTTCATATTAATCTTAACTTTATTCACATTTTGTCAATAAAATAATAAAATAATGGTTTTTGCCTCTATTGCAGTCTGTACGGGGTCAAAGGGCCTTGAAAGAAAAAAAAAAACGCGTGAAATAAAATGGCGGTGCATGACATATATATGTGATCTAAGCATTTTTGTGAGAAAATAAATTTTTATATCGTATTTATTTGACATTACGATAGAGATAATTTTTTATCGTTAAATTTTATTGACTCACAAAAGGTTCTAGAACTTTTTTTTTTTTTACATGCGATTCGCTTTCGAGATTTATATTATGAGCTTTCAATGAACAATCGTGAATATGCACGGACAATAAAGCGCATATTTAGCGAGGGAAAACTTTTCTCAATGTGGGAATATCTCGCTGCTCTCTCTCTCTCTCTGCGGTCTCAAACACAACGCAGAGAGTCTGCATACTCGCAAACACATTTTTACCACGGATTTTTTTCAACCGTTACTTTATTCACATTTTGTGAATAAAATAACTGATTGCTGCCTCTTTTGTACCACGTATGAGAGGTAAAATGTTCTCAAAAAAAAAAAAGAAAAAAAAAAAGGGCGAACGAACCACACGTGGTGGAATAAAACGGTGGTGCATAACAATATGCAAGCTGGGGCGAATGAGAAAAGAGATCGAGCCAATTCAAAAAAACGTTTGCATTGAAAATAGCCGTGAAACCGTTCCCGAACCCGAGCTGCCACCTTGTTACGTGACTGTTTCGTTGTAAATACTACATTTGGATATGTAATTTCGTGCAGCATAGAATTAAATGTTAACCGAACAAAAAAGGGAAACAAAAATTGCGTGTATTGTACACATGTCCGGGTTTTCGAATGAAAATAATATTCCATTGTTACCGTGAGTGAAAATGCCCACTATTGTTGTACGATTATATTGAAAATTTTATCATACGAATGTATGGCAATTTTGTTGCCAAAAATTGTTAATATGAAGGGCTTTTTTTTTTTTGCGAGTGAGAAAAATGTGAAATAAATCGAATCTCTCGATTTGTGGAGGTCTCAGTGTCTGTGAGACTATATGTGAGGTCTTGCATATATATATATATAGCAACCGATTGCGAAACTCTCGTCTATTCTCAGGGGATCAGAATGCGATCGTAACGATACGAAGCATTCCCCGTTTCAAATTGGATGGCAAAGCTATTCCTGGGATAACCGTGGAAAGCTTCCAGCTCTCTCTCTCTCTTTCTCTCTCGAGTCCAGCAGAAGGAGTAGCAAAACTCGATAGCCATGAATATTTCTCCAATATTTTCGAGGCTCTCTCTCTCTCTCTCTCTCTCTCTCGCTCGCACACACACACAGACACAGGCGATTCCGCCCTTTCCAGCTGTACAGAGATATGGCAAAGTCGTATTAATGCCGTATAACGTCGAATCGTGCGAGAGGTCTCTCGTGAAATCTACGTCATATCCATCGATTTCGAGGTAGAAAACGGAAATCAAATTTACCATGTTTGGTGTATATAGTACACGAGTCTCTCTCTCTCTCTCTCTCTCTCTCTCCCTCGCCGGATATCGTAATAAATCTGGGTAAATCCTCGAATCTCCAAAATTATGTCATTATCATAGTGGAGTTATCGAGATTTTCGATAATGAATATCGATATATAAGTGCATAAAGCGAGCAAATGGATGGAGGAGGGTAAAAGTTTTTCATCGATGATCGAGTGTAAGCGAGCAGAATGTAACAGAAAATTTCGAGAGTTTAATTTTTCCTGATTGCAAAAGAGATGGAGGTGGTGAAGGCGCGAAAAAAAAAAATATATTAGATTTTTATGCACATCTGCACCAGTGAATTGTACTCGTTCAGGTGATACGAGATTACAGACCAGAGGTGGGGGTTTTGGGATGAAAATTGAGATGACACACCGTATATACTAAGAGTGATAGAGGGAGGGGCGCCACTTCGTTGTCGTCAGCATACGGACCATCTCGTACTTTGGAGAAACCAAGAGATAGAATTCGAGATCAAAGGTCGCACTCGACTCTATACTCTACACACCAACGCTCTCGCGTACGCCACGTCGAGTCTCGGTCTCCCTAATTCGTTCGCTAATTAAGTGGTCGGGATGCAGACCTCGTTCTCTTGCCACTGGTAAACCACGCCGGAAGTATTCTCGACCTCAAAAGAGAGAGAGAGAGGGCGACTAATTTCCGGGCTGGTGAATATGTACCGGGCGCGAGTGACAGAAGGCAATATTTGTAGAAATAAAAAAAAAAACTAACCGTCATAATTACATCATTTGATGAATTGACGATTTTTTTCCTTTTTGCCTCTCGACATTGCTCAAATTCTTCATTAACGTTGTCATTGTAAAATTAATTTGAAACATTTTTCGTATTTATTTTAATAAAAATCCTTCGTTAATTTCCAACGAATAACAAAAACGCAAACACGTTTCTCATCGATTCGGAAAGGATGATGATCGTGTGTAGAATTTCACTCCCTTAATTCCCCAAGCAATTTCAGACATGTCGTGCGTTTGTTTACTCCACGGGGCTGCAACTAAGGTAAATGCACAGACAATAATGAAATTGTTACGTGTTGGTGCTTTTAGAAACACCAACCAGGGAATACTCGCACATTTTCGAAGAGCACCCACACCCTTTACGTCTACATTGTGCAATATGGTTGGAACATTGTTTGGGTTCGTTCAAAGATCCACGGATAGTGCTATACTATTCATCAGGGAATGAAAAAAAAAATTTCACGACATTCTGTATAGCACCAAATTTACCCTTAAATCAATATCCGTACGGATTGTCAAATTGTCACAGTGATCTAATAATCCGCTCACGTATCTTCACTCCGTAAATAGCCTGGAACATCGTACAGTTCGGTCTCTAAACCCAACCCAACCAAAGCCGAAGCACATGGGGTATTTTGAAAGCAGACATGAAACAGGTACTATTGTCGCCATTGGAGAGAACGATAGGCACTCTCGAGCCCTGGCGCGCGCACACACACACACATACACACGTATATATATATATATATATAGAGAGAGAGAGAGAGAGAGAGAGAGACGGAATGAGTGCAGTATTAACGCGTATAGCACGGTTTGGTACAAGAGGAGAATCACGTGAAACGTGCTTTGGAAGGAACTCCCTCCGCAATACAGATACAATGACACTGGCTTCGTCCTACGTCTGTTTTACCTCTCACCCCCCTCGATCTCATCTCTCTCTCTCTCTCTCTCTCTCTCTCTCTCTCTCTCCCTCTCTCTCTATTACTCGCTTTGCCCTATATTGGAACGAAAGACCAGGAGAGAAACGTTATAGTGTTTCTCTCCTATAGTCTTCCGGTCTTCTCTCGAACCAAGTCTCGTATTCACCCCTGGCAGAGAAACTGCAATGCTGATGCTGCCGGTGGTGTGCAAGAGAACGCGGCTCGTAGCGCGAGCACTATTACACACGGTATATATACGGGCCAGTGTGTTAATTCAACCAAACACGCTCGGGCCTTCCGTTTATGTTTGGCACACACGAGCGAGACCCGAGCAATTATTCGGACATGGAGACCAACGCACTGGACCTCCAGGCGTGTGGGAAGCGTCACAGCGATGACCAAACTGCTCCTGGCAACAGCAACAATAAGCAAGAGAGAGATAGAGAGGGAGAGAGAGAGAGAGAGAGAGAGGGGTGGGTGGGAGGGAAAGGGAGGGAGGGCAGTGAATAGAATCTGTGCAGTGTGTGCGAATAAACACGACGGAGAATGGAATTGTGAGACCACCATGAAGCAATAGCATGTGCACATTCACGAACCTCAGGGGGTGTAACCTTGGATTTTGAAAATGAGCCGAGGATAGAACGTTTTCACTGGCCCAGCTGAGAGCACAGAGAGAAAAAGAGAGAGGGAGGGAGGGAGGGAGAGCTTAGATCTCAATGTAGCTGATAGGACGAGGGTGGAAATTTCGTTCAAAGACCCTTGAGATAGCGAAATAGCCTGGTTTCAGGATTAATCCCGTATAATGGCTTGGTTATGGGGCTGACCCCTTCGTCCCACAGGATTTTCTGATATCTGGCCACGATTTCTCAATTCCAAGTGACTTTGGCGACTCGTTATACCCCAACACGCTATACATGTTCTTACTCAATCTTTCTCATCTAAATGGTGCGATGAGAGGTTCGTTGATATTGGCCATTTGTTGAATAAAAGAAGAAAAAAAAAAAGCTCGAGGACACGAAGAAGCAGAAAAAAGAACAAGAACTCGAGGAAAATCGTAATTGGAACATCTCAGACATCTTCATCGATTAAGTAAATTTTTTTGAAAATTCCTCAACTCAATTAATTCACAAGAAGTTATGCTGGCAGTGAAAACTTCAACAGCGTCGTTTTTCTTCCTCGAGACTCGTCTCTCTGCCAAAGTTCAAATTCCGGACGAGAAAGAATTTTAAAGATCTTCAGAAAATCGTGCTCAAACTGCACGAATGAGGTAACGTCAAACTTTGAGGCAGGAAAATATTCCATACTTGAGCAATGAGTTGGCTGTTGGAAAAATGGTGAAGTTAACCCTCGTATAATTCATTAATTTTTTGTACGAATTATACGCATGTAACTTTTTACGTTTACCTCGTGACGAAAGCGAAAAGGTGAAACGAGGGCACGTATTATATATATAAACACACAAGGGAACACAAGGGGGTGCCACAAGGGTGAAGAAATATATATATATATATATTTGAGCCTCCTTATGCACAGTGTAAGTCGAGATTTGAGAGGATAAAATCCAACAACGCCCACAGATGCATCCTCTTCTCTTTGGTGAGAATATGCACGATCGGGACATGAAGAAAATATGGCGTAACGGAACAAGGATACGAGGTGTCGTGAACTACAAGAGAGACGCGAAGAAGAGCATCAGGATGAGGAGGAGGGAGAAGGAGGAGGATGGAGAAAGAGGAGGGGGGGGGGGGGGGGGGGGTGTGAACTCGTAGCGCATGGGAATACCAACGATGCACTTTTCTACTGATACACCGTGAGAGGGTTCGACGCTACAGTCACTGAATGCGAAAAAGAAGAGCCACACAGAACGTAGGAAAAGCGGCAGGGGATAAGGGTAATGCCATTTCTCGTAAAATCCCCAAGAACGTTCATGAATGCATTACCGTTTTACCGTGGTTTTTTTTTTTTTTTTTTTTTTTTTTTTTTTTTTTTTTTTTATTATTCTCACCCCTTCTTCCCTCACCACCCCCTCCCAAACAGTCCTCGTTTGTTCCGGTTTACGGGAGCGTCGAATTTATACCGGATCGAGGCGGGGATGTGCTAGCCAAACTGCCGATTTAGCCACCGCCTTGCATTTTTATACGCGTATAGAGAGAGAGGGAGAGAGAGAGAGAGAGAGTTTAGTTCGCTTGTATATGCTAGACCAGGTATACTTGAATAACGAGGACAAAGCACCTGTATTCGTTTATTTTTTTATTTTTATTTTTTATAAATAACATATAAAAATATCGTAAGCTTGAGTCATGGCAGCAACGAGATTGGCTTGCTAATCTGAGCCAAAAACATTTTTACAAAATATTATGTGATATATATATTTTTTTTATTTTTCATTCAGTCTGTTGTATTGAGATAAAAAGGACGTGCTCGTATTTGGCTTTTACTTTTCGTATTTTTATTAAGCTGCTCAAGGCAAATTTTAAGGGCTAAGGGTGGTTATTAGGGTTAAATGGGGTGCGTTGAATTTTGTTGGCAGAAATTATGCCGAGGAAAAATAAGTGTCTGCAGGAATGTAAAAGTTTGCTTTACGATCCTTCGAGAGGGGTGGGAGAGGGGTCTCTGGAAAAAATGACGAGGGAGAGAGAAAGATAAAAAGATAGTAAAAGGGACGAGATAGAAAGGAAGAGGAAGGGAGAAAAAAAGAGAGGACTGTCGGTGAAGGCGTGCACATACGTAGCCTATGGCGGCATGAAAAGATAGCTGCACAGACCCCGAGGGCACTCGGCAAAATATTTAATTTTTCGCATGGGAAAACATCCTACGGTCCTTTTTATTGCGCGTACGTCCCGAGTCGTTTCAGCTGACGTCTAACATTTCCTATATATATATATATATATGTATATATATATGTATATGTATATATGTATGTATAGACGAATGTGATATCACATTTACCTTACGTCTAGCGTGCATGATATCGACATTTTGCGTCGCTGCGAGTAAATTTTTTTTTTTCTTCCTCCATCACATGAATATTTTCTTCAAGAATAAAAAAAATCTCTCGTCCCAGATTTTTATATCGTGGCAGTAAAAACTTTTGACTTTTTGCCAACGCTCAGAAATAATTTATAAAATAAAATTGTTCGATTTAATTTTTGGGACTTTTCGTTGTGAGATCGTTAATGTCAAAAAATGTTAATTCTAATTTCGCCTTTACTCATATTCAGTCATTGAGAAATATTATTATACAGATCGCGTGGGCGAGTCATTGTGACGTGAAAAAAAAAAAAAAAAAAAAAAAAAAAAAAATCCAAGTGCTCTGACCACGAGCGCCCATTACACGCGTTCCATGTGAATTAGCAATACACGTCACGACCCACGTCCATCAGGCGCACCGAGCAACCGAGATGGGTGAGCGTTATTGAAATTTATATTAATGCCAACGAGGGTCGAGGGCCAGTGGGCGACCTTCTTCAAGGAGGCCCAGACATACGAGATATTTTAGTCATCTAGAAAGAAAAAATGGGCCCTCGGTGATTTAATTCTGGGGACAATTATGTGCTCAACTTCTTGTCGTAAAATTAAATACATTTTTCCCAACTATACAATTGTGAGGGTTACGTGAATTTTTTGGGATTCATTTACCAGAACATGAAAACGAAAAATCCATCACTGATAAATTCTCATTTAATATTCGAGTAAAGTTTTGTTTTTTTATCTCCTACATCAGACGAATATATCAACGAGGTCAATATATTCCAGGCTCAAAGTTCCAATATCCCATTATAAATTTTTTCCCTGTACTGAAACAATTACATATATATACATTTTTTAAATCTATATATATATACATTTTTTTTCTCTCCAGCTCAATAATGTACCAAGTATTAACGAAACGAGAAGCAGGTGCAGAGGTAATTAATTAAAAGTCCTGCAGATAAATATAGGAGCATTTGGTAAAGGGGACAGGAAGTGTGCACGATGGGTTATCGGTAGGATGCTCGACCATCGCAATTTACGGTGCAGCTTCATGCCATTAAACAATTTTAAGCTCGATAGATGGTTCGGTGTATTTGATAATGGCCATCTCATTCTATCCGGAAGATCCTCGAGAGAATCAACAATAATTATGAGAAATTTAGCAATGCATGCAGCCAGCATTTAAAAAAAAAAAAATTAAGAAGGGCCAAAACGGGAAGATTCAATATTGTCAATCGAAGGATCATCTGACAAAGGAAAAGATTTTCATTAAAATAATTTCTCATTATTTCTTTGTCGATAAGTGAACACGAGAACGAAATATCTTATCCGGCCTCTCTTTCGGCAATTGCTCAATCAATCGATCGTGAAAATGGAGAAAAACTTTTCCAATTCATTGACGTTTTTTTTTTGCCATCTCTCTTTCTTGATATTGCCGATGAGAAAATGTTTTGCTCGATCATTACGGATATTCCGACAGATGTGGAAAGAGAAATTCACTATGGACTAAAGGGCCATTCAGTCTCCTCTGTCGAGCCCTACAATAGAGAGGAATCGTAGCATTTCTATATATTTTATGAGCCCTTCGTTCAATCATTCGTACATTAAAATATTCCACGAGATTTTTCTCCAATTCCTTTTTCCCTCAATCTTCAAGCTACTAAAAAGTACCATTTAATGATACCGATCGATTGCCCGATCATCTCATCAAAGATACGAATCTCTCTTCCTCTCATCGCGATGTAGAAAGAGGAAATAATTTGCACTGACAAAAATAGGAAGATAAAATCCTACACAGAGCTCAGAGTGTACCGTATGTAATCGATCCTCTCTGTTCTATTCTTCCTTCCTATTTTTACAACGACAAAAAAAAAAAAAAAAAAAAAAATCACGTTACCAGTTTTCTCTAATGATGGCTGGTCAGCATCTCATCAGATTTATCGACAGCAGTATCGTTCGCGGTACGAGACTCGAAGAGAGATAATTGCTACGATAACGTGACCTTATAACGGAATTTTTCTACGCTTCTATATACATATATATATATATATATATCCTAAACCACGAGAGAGTATAATATCGACACGTATATAAAATGTTAGGGAATGAATCACGAAACTGATGAGTTCGCCAACGACGTCAATGAACCACGGAAGCAATCCTTGGTCAAGATCGATATGAAAAAAAAAAAAAGGAAAAACTTCTCTCTGTAGTCGATTTCGAGCGAGCAGTATTCCAATGGACCGATTTATTTATTATCTCATTGGGATCTGTAGCGGGAGGGAAAAGGCAGATATTCGACGTGTATACATATTATACTATATATATATAGACAGAGAGAGAGAGAGAGAGAGAGCGAGAGAGGAGTGACTTTGCAAGGCAACGGAGGAGCCGCTGCAGGGAAAAGCGGGTGAGCGAGATAAATTGGCGATTCGAATCGACGCCCCCGGCAAGCTCAATGCTGTAGATGCAGCATACATGAGCTGAATTCATGTATGTATAACATATAGTGATATCAGCTCTATATAGGCTGACTATACAGTTATATAGAGTGCTCTGTAGGGCATAGAATATGTCAGCCGAGCACGGGACGATAACGAAGCGGGCAAAATATTGGGAGAGCGAATAAATGACGTGCGTACGTATTCAGGGTGGACGCTCGAGCGTGAAACGATATAATAGAGAGAATGAGGAGAGAGAGAGAGAGAGAGATGGAAAACTGGGGTGATTGGCCCAGAGACACGAAGACCTCGCTTGCCACCGATCTGTGCTTCAGGTTTATTTAGCTACATATTTTTACTATGATAGAAAAAAATAATAATGTATTATGTATACATATATACATATATACATGTGTGTACACGTGTATAAGTACACTTGCCGAGTGAAATGTACGACAAATACTAATGTGAAATATAAAGCAATATAAACCATGCAATGAAGTATTTTTATGGAAAACTCGTTACGAGCATAACGAACACGCGATTGCTGACGATGGAAATCAAGGATTAAAAAATGTACCCTTTCATTTTAGATCGCGAACTCGTCAAGCTCTCCCCACATCTCGTTATACGACCTAATTCTACCCTACTTCGTATATATATATATATATACTTTTCTTCCACTCTCGACAACGTTTTTCCAAGAGCAGAAAATAAAAAAATTGATCAATTTGATTGAAATAAAATTCAATTATATGATTAAAAATTTCCTCAAATTTAAAACATATTTTTATTATTTTTTTCTTTTTAATATTCGTACTCGTGAATTTGGTGGTTTGAAGTACGAATGTTTAGTTAGTGGGGTGTGAATTGATTTGTTTTATCAGCTGTCGAGACGACTCTCGGCGATAAGTTTAATTGTTTTACCGAGCTAAACTTTTGCGTGACTCGATGGATATTTTAGTTCGAAGGCAGGAAATTCCTGCTCTCGTCCCTTTAATTAATTAATTCTAAATTTCCTCAAATTTAAAACACATTTTTATGATTTAAAATAATAATAATATTCAAATGCGCCTTTTACCCATGAATTTGGTGCTTTGGGGATTAAATATTTAGTGAGGGGTGTGAATTAATTTGGTTCATGATATCGAGACGATCATCTCGGCGATAAGTTTAATTGTTTTCCCGAGCAAAGCTTTTGCGTGACTCGATGGTTATTTTAGTTGGAAGGCAGGAAATTCCTGCTCTCGTCCCTTTAATTAATTAATTCTAAATTTCCTCAAATTTAAAACACATTTTTATTAATTTTTTATTTAAAAAAAAAAAAAACGTTTTGTGCCAGAAATTTTGTTCTCTTTTAAATATATTTTTGTTCTCAATTTCGAGTATCGTTTAAAACAAAAAAAAAAAAAAACCTTAATACTTGTTCCTTTCCGAAGAGCAGAGTCAGCCTCGATAATTCGGACAATCGATTCGATCAAGACAACAACGACCTTTTATACAGATTTACATGCTCGTGTAGTACGTTGGCCAGTCAACGAAGCGCGATTATACATCACAAGTCACTCGTCCGCGCACAGATCGAATTAGTCATGCTCGATGAACCAATCGATTATAGTAACGATCGAGCCATGTAATATAAAATGGCGTGTCTTGGCTCTCGTAGTGAAAAAGAATTGAGATTTAAGAAAGCAAAGAGAGAGAGAAAAGAACTTAAAAGAAAAAGTGATGACTCGACCGATCGAGCCAGACACATTTCTACGACGTCGTAGATCGGCGTCGCCTTCTCTATTACACACATCACATCCACATACACATAGTATATATATATATATATATATATATATATATAATACACGAGCTTTAGCCAAAGGCTTTTCGTCGTCTCAGCGAAGCGTGAAAAAAAAAAAAAAAATCTCTAAAAGAAATATACAAATGTTAGCCCCTTAATATTACGCGTAACGTAACGCGATATCCGATTTCCTCCCACGCGACCAAATTCGCATTCGATCGAATCTCCACAACACGTGATCCCTTCACTTTCCGCTTTCGTTCGGTTTTTTTTTTCTTATCTCTGTTTTGCGATCATAACTGCAGCATCGGACGAGAAATGTTAAATGTAAAATAATAATAATAATAATAATAATAATAATAATGCATATTTATTACATTTATCGCGCACCGATCCATGCACTATTGAAGAAGACTTGGAAATGGCGAATCTTTTTTTCTCCCACAAACAAAAAGAGAGTTTGACCAGCTTGCAGATTTTTGCATAATATTATTCAGTTTATTTTCAGGCCCAGCTACTTTCATATTTATATTATACAAGGCAACTCGCATATTTCATCATTCAACAGACTCGAACTCTGCAGAGTGTAAGAATTTTTCAGACAACAAGAAGAAGGTGAGTCCAAGTGAGTCAGGCCAATGCAATAATTCTCTCGAAGTTTCATTGTGTACCGAGAATAAAATGAAGACTTGAATTTCTTGAATTTCTTCTTGAATTTGTCAAGAATTTTTCATGCACGAGGCATCAGAGGTAGAATCTTCCAGAATTGATTCTGCTGATTGTCATTTAATAAATGTCAAATTAGCTCGAACTGAGTTGAATCAATTTTTTTGTCAAGATTCTAACAGAAAGAAAGAAACAAACAAACAAAAAAAATCACCATTTTAAATTGCCTTAGTCTTGATTTATCAGTTATATAAAAAGGAGAGAGAGAGAGAGAGAGAGAGAGAGAAAAAAAAAATTGTGATATAAATCGTTTTCAACTCACGTCCCATCATTGGAACGGTTTATGTCGTTCTGAGCTATAAAAAAAAGATTCACCCCGACGATACGATATACGAGTCAATCGGTTTTTCATTGTCTTGCGTCTCTGTACTCGCTTCTCGAGTGGTGCGAAGAACAGAGGCGAGCAGGTGAATCGGAAGGTCGAAGAAAAAAGGGGGGGAAAAAAAGAAGTGGGTGATATGTTACGTCTCTCTCCCTCTCTCTCTCTCTCTCCCCCACCTTGCTCACTCGCTCGTCTATCTATGGAGAGTGATCGAGTAAACGATCGTTCCAACTTTTACCTTTACCCAACATCGGGGGATGCAGAAAAAGTGTATAGAGGGTTGCAGGTGTTTCTTGGAAAATACGGGTCTGCACTGCCATCTCATACCCCATCTTCTATCATATATATATATATGTGTGTGTGTAGGTAGAGAAGACCCGAAAGGGAGAGAAGGGAGTAAGCCAAGCTCGACCGGAAGTGCAGAAAGATCTTCTCACACTAGTCGCTTCTCTCCCTGCTCAATTGCTCGCATCGATGAACTCGAGGGTAGCAGACGAGACTCTCTGTATGTGTGTGTTTGTGTGTCTCATGAAACTGTACAAGTCTCTCCGTTTCTCTGCTGGTTCGCGCGAAACGAGAAGAAGGTAAAACGAGAAGAAACGTAGTAAAAGCAACATCGAAGATCTAGAACTCTGTACGATGAAGACGACAGAGAGAATAGTTGAAGCAAACGGTGTTACTGGAATGAGTGCATCGAAGGACCGAGACATTGCGGCAAAGGGAGAGAGCAAAATGGCGTTTGAACGGCGTTACCTCGAGACACAAAGCCATCGTCTTGGCATTGTCCGGGCGAAACGAAGCAAATCAACCGCCAATGGGGTTTCTCTATCGGTTTTCTACGCTTCTTCTCAATCTCGATCCATCAATCTATCGTATATACGCACACTTTAACCTCTGCCTTATGCTCTTTGCTTCTCTTCTACTCACGGTTGGCTTCCCTTCGTCTTTACTTCTACGACGACGCCGACGACGATGACGACGACGATAGCCCAGATCGACCTACTTCCCCTCTAGATGCAAGAAGGAAAAACTCCAACGGCGTATTCTAGGTCATTCCCTTAACTCAACCGCGAAGATATTTACCTCCTTCTAACTGAAAGGTATCCAATGCACTGTAATTCGAACACCAAAGAGATATTTCTTTCGAACTTTTACTAAATCGCGATCGATCATCCGAATTTTCCACTTCCTCTCTCTCTCTCTCTCTATGTTCTTCGTTTTCTGATTAATTCCATTTTGAGTACCAAAAAAATCGCCGATTTTATTCTGCTCGAATTTCACAACTTAAGTTTGTCATTAAAGTTCGTTAAATCATAAGATCGTTTCGGACTTATCGTCTAACTTTACGTTTCAATAAGTCCGAATATATTCTTCGTTAGTTTTGTCTCAAGTCCAATCGAAATATCAAACGAATAAAAATTCGATCCTTGAATCTTGTTTTATAAGATTTGGCTCGATTTCGGAAATTTCCTGATCCATAACTGTGGGGGGTGGCAAAAGTTTGATACGGTGCTTCTGTCGCGTACATTATAACGGGAATGTAGGTGGTTCATAGCAGGTATGGGCAATTGATGGGGGCTCTCAACGTTGGATGCAGCACACTTTAGCATAAATGCTCATGAAACCCAGCAAATACATGTATACACACACACAGACACTCACACATATATATATATAGTGGAGAATTTATATATACACCATGTGTGTATATATAGCTCCATGTAATCGTGAGCTACTGATCGCCCTGGCAGACTATATATAACGTTCCTGCGGGTCAATGTTCGTGGCTGCGCATCGTGCATACATTTCTCCATTTTGGTACATAACGGAGTTACGTGTACTAGAATTTCATAGGGCTATTGTGTATACGATATGGGCATTTATATAAACCGTATATATACATGGAACATCGTTATATATTATATAGTATTATGGTATACGAGGAAGAGACCCGAGTATAATTATCCCGCTATATCCGTGACCGAGCGACTGTACTCTCAAAATTCATGTTTCCGCTTGGTCTCCTCCTCCTCCTCTCTCTCTCTCTCTTTCTCTCTCTCTCTCTCTCTCTCTCTCTCTCTCTCTCTCTCTCTCTGCACAGGCAGAGTACTCGAATACTTTGTGGGCTTGGTGTGATCATACATAACGCGAAGGCAAGCCAATAAATGCAGAAATGCAAGTGCATCATACACACACACACACACATACGCAGACATAAACAAAAATACACGCTAGGGGTAGGAATTTGCCAGCAAGCTCTGTGTCACATACGCAGCACAACTGTGTTGACACTCTCATACTGTATTTATATGTTTCATTATACGTCAGAATATGCTGCGCATATTTATTCAAGTGACTTCAATGTGCACCCTCGAGCAATTCTCACGCATATAACGTAGAAGGGCTGCTTTTGTCCCTGGTAAAGATGGCTGTGCATGCGCTTAGAGAGGCTGAATACGAGCAGCCAAGTGACTGCATGATGAAACCGAGGATTGGTCTCATCAGCAGAGAAGCACGGAAGTGTTTCTGTGTTTGGGTATGTTTCTCTCGCAATGAGAGACGTAACTTTGCTTATGTACTGAGAGAGTTTCTCTGATAGAGAAATAGGGGGGGGGGGGGGGGGTGATAGAGAAAGAGAGAGAGAGACACACACAGAGAGACACACAGAGAAAGCAAAGCACAGTTGCACTTAGAAGCAAGAGCTAATCACTTCAGAGCGAGTTTGACCCCAGGCGAGAGCACCATTCGTTGACTTGTGCAAAGCATCAGTCGTAGGAACAAGATCTCTTACATGAGATACACGCAAAGTCCGAGAGAAATCCTGAAAATTTCACGATGGACCCATCGTGATGAGAGTCAACGAGATTCACACGTACATTTTCATATTCAGTTAATATACGAGGAAATATCTCTCTCACGTATTTACAAGGGTTACAGAACTATAAGCCCAAAATCACGACAAACTGACGTAGTCACTCGGGTTTTTGGGTAATTCGCATACATAACGCATGAGATGTATATAAGTAAAAGGCAAAACGCGTGTGGGAGACGTGCAAACGACTAAACTTTTTGCATTAACAGCCCCCCCGACTGGCACGACCGCCATCGAAAGGCTTCAAAGTGGATTATATATATATATATATATACATGAACAAATGAATATATCCATAGGTAATATACAACACGATGCTTGTGTATAACTATGGGGAAACGTAACGTAAAAGATTTACGTGATTCCTAGAATCATCGTGATCCTGTTTGTCCGTAAATTTCATCAAAGAGAAAAAAAAATAGTTAAAGTTAACTAAATGGCTAATATTTGATTTTATTATTATTATTTTTTTCATCGATTCAAAATCAATCATTTGTTTGATTGGACTAAGTAAATATATTTGATAAAGTATATTTAATAAAAAAATTGATCAAGTGACATATAATTTATTTAGAATCATCTAAAAGTTTATTAGGTATAATATTTTTTCGTTAAAATTTTTTTTTTGTTCATAAATGATTATTATTATTATTATTATTATTATTTGATGGACAAATCTCTGCATTATGGGGTGGAAAATATTGTTGAATATGATTCAATCTGCAACAAAGTAGACTTGTACTGTGCAAACCCTGTCGTTTAGATTGGAGTCGTGCTTTGTGGTAATGAGGCCAGGGCAATGCACCCAAAGGTAGTTCGTTACTCGAACGTTGTGATTTTAAGTACTGCACGATCTGATAGTAAAAGCTACTTATGTGTGTATAGCTATGGAGAAATATGTATATGTATATATATATGTATATATATATATATGGATATATATATATATATATGCATAGTCGTCAACGGGACAGAATCGTCGAGGTCGGATCGACGACTGGCCGCAAACCACAACTCTGCATAGACTTCCCTCGACAATTCAATACTCTACTTTCGTCTACACCTGTATATATAGACACACACAGACACACGCACACATGTAATATCGATTATGCAAATTCAAGAAGGACGTATAAATTATTATTATAAATAGGACATACGTCCTTCTGGCATCAATCCATCGCTAAACACGTTTATGTATTTGAGGACACACGTATGGTAGAGATTTGTATTAGGCACCTGATATCTCTGGTAAAACAGCCCCTCTCTCTCTCTCTCTCTCTCTCTCTCTCTCTCTCTCTCTCTCTCTCTCTCTCTCTCTCTCTCTCTCTCTCTCTCTCTCTTTCTCTCTCTCACTCTCTCTCTCTCTCTCTCGCTCATTTATAGGCTGCAATATTGCAACGGCACGACGAACCAACGAACAATGCGTCTGTAATTCACGATACCGAGGTTTTGCGGCTAGAATTGCAAGTCTCCGCAATAGCTGGAAGAGGGCGGCACAGAGAACGCCTTGGCGATATCGAATCATTTCGTTCTGGCCTGGCCTACATTGATATGACGCGTCAGAGAACCGATAGACCCCTTCGTCATTATAGACTCTCTCTCTCTCTCTCTCTCTCTCTCTCTCTCTCTCTCTCTCTCTCTCTCTCTCTCTCTCTCTCTCTCTCTCTCTCTCTCTCTCTCTCTCTCTCTCTCTCTCTCTCTCTCTCTCTCTCTCTCTCTCTCTCTCTCTCTCTCTCTCTCTCCCCCTCTAGCCGAAAGTGTATATATAGACATATATATATACATACTTCTGGCTACAGATTAACTCAATATATAGCTTTGTTACCTGGTGTATATATTATTATTATTATAGATAGATATATAGATATATATATATATATATATATATATATATACTTCTGGCTACAGATTAACTCAATATATAGCTTTGTTACCTGGTACATATCGACTACCATTTCTCTTCCGATTCTCCGCACTCTCACCGCCATTGACTTTACTACGGGAATTCAATATCGAGTGAGCGACCAATGCGAGTTATCGCGGTACGAAGGCACTTTTACGAGGGAGAAATCATGGGAATCAGAGCTCTGTGTGATCTCGTCGGAATTGACCGAAACTCTCCCCGTTCATCGGCCATGAGAATCCTTCTCTCCTTCTATCATCAATTTCATGTGAACGTTTCGAACGATATAGGCAAGAGCACTAAAACTCAAAAACAACCCACCACACAAACTATAAAAACGAGGATTGACTCGTACTTTTGATCTCTTTCGATTTTTTTTTTTTTCTGTTTCACAGAAGCCTCGCAAATTTGCAATAACGTTGAGTGGACGGGCGTGCATCTCTCTCTCTCTCTCTCTCTCTCTCTGAGCCTTTACGCTTTTTTGCACCCTTTCAAAACGTGATTTTCAACAGCCTGTTCCGTTACAAGTTGAATTGGGGAAGTGGGAGAAGGAGGAAAGGAAAAAGGGAAGGAGACATATATAGAACCCTTTACGCGGGGATCCTGATAGAAATGGGAATGGTTTGTGTACTATTTTTCTTTCCAGATCGTCGAGTCGACTTTTTTCTTTTTTTATTTTTTTAGAGCTCGTGAGTAACCAAAAATGCTTTTTTCATCCCTCAAAGCCACTTTCGCTTCGTCTTTTAATTCTACTCTCGTTGCTCCCGAGTGGCAAATTTAATTTTTAATCATCGTTATCATCACTTCATTGTGCATACAGTATCGAAATTCAATTGTCGCGGATTGCGGACTCTGAATGAAAAAGTTTGATTTAAATTTTTGAAAAATAAAAAAAATGACGGAATGAACAAGAATTATAATTTCTGTTTCTTATAATTGAAAAAAAATTGTTTATAATTTGTTATAAAGTTATTATTATTTAAAATAAATCAAGGCAAACTAGAGTACTGCAAGGCACAAACTGATCGAGAAAGGGTAGAACAAAAAGGAGGAAAAGTGAGAAGACAAAGAGAATGAGAAATAGTCGCTTGTACGGCAAGCAGAGTTTTATCGTTGCATGCCTTGTCGAATACGCATCTGGGAGTGCCTTTTCACATTTAACGGCGAGTGCATATCCGCACACCGCAACGGAACACACACAATTTCCTCTTCCTCTTCTCCCTCTTCTTCTTCTTCTCCTTCTTCATCTTCATCTTCTTCTTCTTCATCTTCTTCATCTTCTTCTTCTTCTTCTTCTTCTTCTTCATCTTCTTCTTCATCTTCTTCTTCTTCTTCATCTTCTTCTTCATCTTCTTCTTCATCTTCTTCTTCTTCTTCTTCTTCTTCTTCTTCTTCTTCATCTTCTTCTTCTTCTCCTTCTTCCCTTCTAGACTCCCAGAGTCTCAGTCGCTACCTATATACAATTTTCCATCTCTTTATCTATTCATCTCTCTTAGTTCTCTCCGCCACATCAAGAACTAACGTACAGAGAGAGAGAGAGAGAGAGAGAGAGAGAGAGAGATAACGGTCACCGGAGAGAGCGTGGGTGGCGAAGTAGACAGTGATATGCGCATGGAAAGAGATATATATATATATATATATATATATATATATATATATATAGACGTTGCTGGATTTCTATTCGTATTATATGGTCTTCACGCTGCATTACACGTCGAGGTTATAGGACGAGAGTGAGCCCTGCAACCCAGTTAACTATATACTACATAACTATCCCTTATATATATATATACGACGACTATGTTCAACTGTATAGACAAGCAGACATACCAGCGTCCGCAGTCCATCACATCGTTAATGCACGTTAATGCGCTTCCGTGCTTGGCTTGATGTGCCTCCCTCGCTCTCTCTCTCCCTCTCTCTCAACTACATCTCTCAGCCTTGCTGAACTTACTCATATATATATATATATATATATATATACTGACACCTTTCTCTATTTTCAACAATTTATTTCTGTCATTCTTCGTATCATTTCTCCAGGACTCGTATTTTATTAACTCTCACAAGAGCATTCTAAAAACATGATTAATTTTCTTTTCTTTTTACTCTATACACGAGACTGATGACCGTGATCGTTTACTTTTATTTTTCTTCTTTTTTTTTTAATATTATCTCCCGTATAATGAGCAACGCCATGTGTAAAGGTGACTCATAACGGCATAATGGCAACAGCTGCTATGAAAAATTAATAATCATGAAATTATACTGCGAGCCAAGTATATAGAATACTTTGCCCTGAGTCAATTAAATATAATAATAATAATAATAATCAGGGAGAAAGAGAGAGGCTTTTTCTCATCTATAATTGAACGTCGATTTTCTCACGATTAATTATAATCTTATTGTGCTTCTTCATTGTCTCCTTAATAGCATTTTGATTTCTCGATCCTCAATATAAGCCAACATAACGAGAGAGTCTCACGGTGCTGCTCGTGGCAAAGTTTACACCTGCCGAGAAGGGCTTTTAAGAGAAATTGTTCGTCCTCGAATTCTCTTGTAAACGCCTTTTAGAGTATTGTATCTAAGTAGTGTAGACACAGCCCTCGTTTGACTTTTCATCTTTTACGTATTATCAAACACAACTTTTAGAGAACTTTTAGAGGTGTGTTTCCTCCTTCTCCTCTCCCCCCCCCCCCTCCTCCTCCCCTTCCCAGAGGACTCATCTCTGTCGTGTATTAATCTGAAATGGAGGCATTAAGAACGATGGGGGGGGGGGGGGGGGAGAGTGAGAGTATCGATAAGCGAGGAACGTCCCAGAGTTTCCTCGGAAGAGACACTTGTCATAGAGAGCAGCTTTCTATCTATCTATTCCCTTTTCACGACCATTATATTTATAACTTTCGTCTTTGGATGGAAAATTTTGACACTCGAAAAGATTCGGCAAGAGAGTCACATATATATGTATATATTTGAGTGTTTTTCTCACGATATAATGATGCTATGGAGGTCAAAAATTTCCATCATCATAAAAATTTTACTTATGAAGCAAAGATTAAAAAAATTTTTATCTTCATTCGTAAATTTATTTATTTTTTCCCCATTTTTTTAGTCGAGAATTACGTAAAATATTGAAGGAAAACTTTTATATTGCATTCAACGAGTTTACTGAGATAAAAAGTTTAGTTGAATTAGATAAAATTTATTTGAAATTAAATAAAAGTATTCAAATATACTTATTTAGTTAAATTAAACAAAATTTTGTATTATTTGGTAGAATGTGAGGCTACATATAGAGATAAATAAATATATCCATACATTGAGATCATTTTTCATCATTTTTTATTTATTTATTTTTCTCTCTCTCTCTTTCGGCATCTCATTCGTATTTTATCCTACTATAATATTACCTACAGCCTCGTCACTTGCAAGAGCTATTCTCCCACCCCCTTTCTCTGTCCCTTCTTCCGGTACATACTCGTCGTTTCCTCTCTCCTTTATCTCTATATCGCTGTGCTCACCAATTCTGGGCCCTCTTTCTCGCTCTGTTCTCATCGTCAGAACCCCGTTGACAGTCGTACTTACGACTTGTCTACATAGTCCCTTTGGAGTGAAACATAGTAATAGAGGGAGAGTTGAACGAAGAGTCAGCTCCGAGCCAAGAGTTAGCCTCGCGGCCATACAACCTTTCTGCATCGTTTATTATTTGTGAGCGTGCGCGATTCTCTCTAGCTTGGCTAGTCGCTCGTGGCTCGCTGTTAGTCAACCAACCGTAATTTCAACTACGTCAGTCATGATTTTCCATCAGCGACCTGCAATATTTTATACACACACCCGTGAAATTCTACCGATATTTTTTCCTCAAATTATACATGGGACGAGACAGATATAAACTTAATCGCAGCTATATGTAAGATTATTGAATGTTATTTTTTTTATTTTTAAATCTAAAATTTTTCTTTTTTCCAACCAACCGTAATTTCAACTACGTCAGTCATGATTTTCCATCAGTGACCTGCAATATTTTATACACACACCTGTGAAATTCTACCGATATTTTTTCCTCAAATTGGACATGGGACGAGACAGATATAAACTTAATCGCAGCTATATGTAAGATTATTGAATGTTATTTTTTTTATTTTTAAATCTAAAATTTTTCTTTTTTCCAACCAACCGTAATTTCAACTACGTCAGTCATGATTTTTCATCAGGTAATTCTACCGATATTTTTTCCTCAAATTGTACATGGGACGAGACAGATAAAAACTTAATCGCAGCTATATGTAAGAATATTGAATGTTATTTTTTTATTTTTTAATCTAAAATTTTTCTTTTTTCCAACCAACTGTAATTTCAACTACAGCCAGTCATGATTTTCCATCAGCGACCTGCTATATTTTATGTACACCCGTGGAATTTTGTCAATATTTTTCGCACAAATTACACGAACCGCGACTGATATAAACTTTCACATTGCTAAATAAGAGTATTGAATGTGATTTTTACTTTTTTTTTTTTTTTCATCTGACCGCAATTTCAATTACGTCAGTAATGATTTTCCAACGACCGGTAATATTTTATATACACCTGTGAAATTCTATACCGATATTTCTCGCTCGAATTAGACAAAACGCGACAGATATTAATTTAAAGGCTCATGTTGAATAAGAGAATTGAATGTCAAATTTGAACGGAAGTTGTCTAGCCACTAAATTTTAGTCAATTGGTAATATTATTTCGGCATAGTATAAAACCGTTTATCGATTAATTAACAATTACATCATACCAAAAACAACAACAAAAGAAAAAAATTAAACGCTCAGGTTGAACAAGAGAATTGAATGTCAAATTTGAATTTAAACGCTCATGTTGAATAAGAGAATTGAATGTCAAATTTGAACGGAAGTTGTCTAGCCACTAAATTTCAGTCAATTGGTAATGTTATTTCGGCATAGTATAAAACTGTTTATCTATTAATTAACAATTACATCATACCGAAAACAAGAACAAAAGAAAAAAATTACAAGATGATTTCTCGAGGATTTACTGGATTATTTTTGTCAGCTTCTTCGCACAAAGAGCTAATCAGTGAGTGTGTATGTGTGTGCGAGAGAGAGAGAGAGAGAGAGAGAGAGAATAACGAGCGAGGGAGCTGACAGATTTAGCTCTGATGATCCTGAATTCTCGCGCAGAGTTGGCGCAATTTCGGGCAAATCTGTGGCTATCATTATTCATGGCTCTTCTCTCTACTATGCACTCTGGCACACGTGCCATTATCCTTCATTTTCTCGGCTATCTATGTTGCTCTCGAAGAAGAAAAAAACCCCCCGATGAATTCGAACTACCAGCTTGGAAATACGAAGAGAAATATTATTGATTTTTTATTTTTTTTCTTTCTTTCAGTCTCGTTAAAAACATTAAATTTTTAATATACCATTAATCGTTCAGCAAACTTGTCCATTTTAGTCACGTGAAAATTTAATGAAAGAATCGCGAGTCTAGAAAATGATATTTGAAATATTTTGCAAAAATCGCTACGAGCTTTTTGCCCGTCAAAATTTTATTCATTGAGGGATGGCACGTGTGTTTCACTATTCAGATTATTCGAATGAACGGGTGGCGGATCAAAAAATGATTCCCTGTGGTCCAGAGAGGCCAGCAAAAATGGAAAGAGAGAGAGAGAGAGAGAGAGAGAGCGACGAGGCTGCTGACCTTTTGGTCGAATTGAAGATTAAACCAAAAGGGAATGCCAGGGTAGAAGCAAACACGAAAGCCCTTGTATATATCTAGTAAAATATACGACGAAGATGCAGTTAGGAGGAGGTCGCTGGAAAAGCCTCTATTCTCTGACTACCGACGCCTCGAGGTCGCATCTCTGCAACAACCCTCGGGGATTTGGGCTCTCTTGTCTTATCACAGTAGCTATATATATATATATATATATATATATATATATATATATATATATATATATATATACAGTAGCTACACATCCCAGAGCACTCTAGGCAGCCACTTTCCTGGTTTTAGCTGTCTCGTTGGCAGCTCTGAGCCACGAATCTCCCCAACGACTTTGGACACAATGAGGATGATGTTGGGGTCTTCTCGAAGAATAACCCACGCAAAATCGGTCACAAATGACGAATAGTTACAGGTGGCAGAATATTAAGGATACAATGTCAATAAGTGTTTAAATAATCGTTACCCTAAATCTTTATAAATTGTATTTCGTGGTCAACTAAAATATAAAGCTAAACCAAACGAAGGTAAAGTAGAAAATATACGAGAGAAATGATATATTTTTAAATATATTAAACTTTTTCCAACGACAATTGTTAAAAATGATTAAATGAAAAATGCCAAAATTAAGAGAGCAATGAAATTGATCTTTAGTGTTCGAGTACACTGAGAAGCAGAAAAACGTGACAGTTGGGATACAGCAAAGAATATATCAGAAAAATTCTGATCATTGATAATTTTCTATAGATTTAGTTATTAATTTGACTTGAACATTTGCCAAAGAGAATTTTCGAAAATGATTAAATGAAAAATGCCAAAATTAAGAGAGCAATGAAATTGATCTTTAGTGTTCGAGTACACTGAGAAGCAGAAAAACGTGACAGTTGGGATACAGCAAAGAATATATCAGCAAAATTCTGATCATTGATAATTTTCCATAGATTTAGTTATTAATTTGACTTGAACATTTGCCAAAGAGAATTTTCAAAAATGATTAAATGAAAAATGCCAAAATTAAGAGAGCAATGAAATTGATCTTCAGTGTTCGAGTACACTGAGAAGCAGAAAAACGTGACAGTTGGGATACAGCAAAGAATATATCAGCAAAATTCTGATCATTGATAATTTTCCATAGATTTAGTTATTAATTTGACTTGAACATTTGCCAAAGACAATTTTCGAAAATGATTAAATGAAAAATGCCAAAATTAAGAGAGCAATGAAATTGATCTTTATTGTTCGAGTACACTGAGAAGCAGAAAAACGTGACAGTTGGGATACAGCAAAGAATATATCAGAAAAATTCTGATCATTGATAATTTTCTATAAATTTAGTTATTAATTTGACTTGAACATTTGCCAAAGACAATTTTCGAAAATGATTAAATGAAAAATGCCAAAATTAAGAGAGCAATGAAATTAATCTTTAGTGTTCGAGTACACTGAGAAGCAGAAGAAAGAATTGGGATAAAGTGAAAGTTTTGGGGTCAAAGACTTTGGGAAACGAAGCTTAACCGCGATTCCAATGAAGCGCGTTAATCAACCAAGCACGAGACTATTCTACACGGTCGCTGGATTTTCCTCGCAACGGTATCACGCCACAAAAGAGAGACGCCGTTTTGCTGTCGCGTCGAGGCGAGCAAAACCACGACTGGCAAGAATCCTCCGCATGTTTGGGGCTCTCTCTCTCTCTCTCTCTCTCTCTCTCTCGCGCAAATCTACCGTTCTATGCTCCTCCATCTCTCATTCCTCATTCGTTAACTCGCCGGAAGCTTTTTCGATGATAAAAAAAAAAAAAAAAAACTGAGTCATTCTTCTCGGTATAAATGGCGAACATGTATAATCTGCAGCAATTTAAACTTGAGGACTAAAAAGCACTAAAAACAAATTGATTTTCGCACACCTCAAAAATTACAGTTTGACCAAATCCGAGTGTACAAAAAATCATATTTTTTCTTTAAAAAATATTTCGAAATATTTTTATGGGGACATTTTTTATGTTTTTTTTTCTCAAAATTTGTGACAAATATTCAGAGTGTTGGGCCTTTTGGCCCTGGCAGGAAAATTACGATGGATCAAAATGTTGTCGGGATAACCAGTTTTATTGCTATGCATACAACGATGAAGCCCGAGCTCGCGATTATTCTCTGGTGGAGGTGATGAATTTAATCTGGATCGGCGGGTCTTCTTCGCTGCTTCTTCATGCTGCGGCGGCATGAGCGGCAAAGAAGGAAAGCTCGCACATGGATGGCAAAAGCAGAAATTGTATAGAAATATCTACAGAAGCATGAAGTGGAGTCGAGGATGAAGCAAAAAGAGAGAGGTGGGAAGGGGAGGGGGAGGGGGGAGGGGGGAGGGGAAAGGAGAAAGAGAGAAAAAGGGAGAATATAGAAGAGGCAAAGAAAATCCGGGCAATTATCCCATACCGGGAGGACGGAGAGCTCTGCACAAGCAGAGCAAACACACACAGAGAATTTAAGCGGATAAAATCGCGTCGAGACGGCTTGTGAATGACTATAAACACGCCGACGGCAACTCTCCCGCGACGCCTCAAGTCCCTAACTGTATATTATATGTCACCGCTATTTTCCATCTATATGAGCAACAAAATGACAAAATTCTTTGCCGCGAAAATAAATAACGAAATGTCTCGTATTTCGCATTGCCCAAATAATTCAAGTATTTTTCTTCGTATTTCTCGTATTTTTTCAAACACATTTGTGTCTGCCATTTTTCTTCTCTCTCTATCACTTTGAATTTCAAGCCTGCAATGCTTGAAATTTGTCCTCCACAATGGTAATTTTCAGCATCGTTGGGAGAAAAACAAAAAAAAAAAATTGTTTGAGAACTCGAGAGGTTCAATTTTTGCTCCGAGGGTTCGTCTAAATTTAGATAAAATGTATCATTATTTTTGGGAGAATCAGAAGAAGAATATTATGAAAAATAAGTAAACAATTTTTTTTGTTCATATACAAAAGTCCTCGAGACCCCCCAAGTAAATTTAAATAATTATCAGGAGATGCAAAAAATCAGTGTAACATTTTCCTTTGGCAATGACAAAAATTCGACACGTTGAAAAAAAAAAAAAAAAAGAAAATGTTATTTGCTCCCACCCCTCCAGCAAATGACCCTCGTTGAACTGATGAATTAATCAAATTAATATGAAAATCGTCCGATAATTATCGAACTAATCACACGGAGAATACATTAACATAGCAGAGCTCGCAATTATTTTTTTAAACAAAAAATAATCTATATAAAATTTTAGTGAAAAGCAAATTTGATATATTAACACAAAAATATATATATTTTTTTTGTTCTTACGCAAGTGCTCAAGTCTTTAATTAGAATTAAATAATCATCAGGAGACTCAAAAATTCGAAATTCGAAAAAATGTATATATATATATAATTATTACCAATCCGGCAAACCGCCCTCTCCGAACTGATGAATAAATCAAATTCACCAAATGTGAAATTCGCTCGCTAATTATCGCACTCTAATAACACCAAGAATACATAAACGTAATATCGAGCTTGCTGATTATTCATGGGGCAAAATAAATCGATATGAAATTTAATTAAACTCAATAGATATATATCAAAATATCGTCAATATATAATTTATTCAAACGAGCCCAATGAAAGTCGACTGTAATAAATTATTTACGATTTAATTGCCCGAAGCACGATTCATCAACGCAGCTTTGACAAGAATTTCATCGATGCATGAGGCAGCAACCTCGATTTATATCTATATGATAACATGTGTGTAATATCATAAGGAGTCTTGTGGGAACGTCAAGTGTCGCTTGCTGTTGCTTCTTGTGATGGTTCCAAGTGATTGGCGAAACTGTCACGTAATAGACGCGAGGTTTCTCGAAAGCTCATCTCATCTGTGTTCGAGGGAGTCGAGAGAATAAGGTGGAAAGGGGAAGGAGGGGGGAAGCAAGAGTTTCGTGTGTCCCCAAGTCCTCGTTAGCGTTAGCGTTAGCTAAGAGAGCGAGAGCGAGAGAGAGAGAGAGATGGCGTCAAAGTTGCTGTTGTAACTACTCGTGATCACGTTGCCATTGGCGTATGCCAAGATGAGGGGTAAACCGTAGACCTGACTTGGTACAGTAAATATGTATATATATATATATTTATATATATAGCATATATAAAGTGTCTATATATATATATATATATATACAGGTTGTAGTTAGGCTAAACAAGCACGTTGGAGCGAATGTCTCCGGATATCATTGTGGGTTTAAGATTATATTCCATATATATATATATACATATATGTCGATATATCAAAGAAGAGTCAAGTGTTACACGTATACAGTTGATCTCGTATCGTTGACGACTCTGCTGGCGTCGTCTTCGCCGTAGTCTCTGGAGAGTATTATAGCGTGGTAAAGGCGTACATACATGTACCCTATAACATATATATATATATATATATATATATATATATATATATATATATATATATATATATATATATATATATATATATATATATACACACGAGTAAGAAAGGCAGTGAATTCCACCACGTCGTATCTCATCGATTCGCTACGGAACCCACCGTACGTGCCGATCATTTTATTCATGAAAGTCGACCAAGCTCGATCGTATACGAGTGAGCATCTTACGAGTGCGGTTTGTGAACGGCAAGCCTGGCTACGAGTAAAATACGATGAATATACGGCGCGTAACAGAGACGACGACCACGACGACGAAAACGAGAACGGCGAGAACGACTACGACGACGAGGACGACTACGACGACGAGGACGAGTACGACGACGAGGACGAGGATATACCGGTCATACACCAATGGCGACCTTACAATACGCAAATATCTCTATCTCTTTCTATTCCTCTTTTTCTCTTTCTCAGTTGTAAGAACTAACGCGACTTTAGACTCTAACTAGTGAGAGAATCTCTCTCTCTCTCTGTCGTACTCTAGTCTCGCCGTTACAGGAACCTCGGATTCGTCTATAACGGTACGCTCAATGACCGTAACTTCTTTTCCAAGACACAGGCCGAGGGGACATTCAAAACACGCGACACGCTTTGCTAATCGTTGCGGTCATCGGTCCGCGAGCGTGTCTCTCGAATTACATGACCATCACAGGTGCGATGACCGCACAATGAACATCGACCGACACAATAGTCCCGAGAGAAGAAATTCAAACGGTTTTTTTCTTCTTCTTCTTCTTCTTCTTCTTCTTCAGCAGTCTGAACGACGCAGAGAAGTATTCATTCCCTACACAGGATTAATTATCATTAAGTATATAATTAAAAAGTGGCAAACTTTGAACTTTTCCTATATATGGACGAGGAATTTGGCAGAGTCAAATTATATCGGTGTAGAAAATCTCACGCATATAACCGCAGAGAGAGAGAGAGAGAGAGAGGCCAAGAATGATTTCTCGGCGAGTTCACCGTACCCGAGCCGTTCATCTCGGAAAGTCCCGCTGCGAGGTCAAAAGTTAAAAACCCATGCGGGCTCGATAGGTATACAAGTCGAGGATTCAAGGGAATGAAAAATGCAGAAATCCGAGTGTTGGATGGGCCACAGGAGCGAAAAAAAAAGGTGTAAGGAATATGCACGCGTTGGTGGTTTGCACGCAGAGGGTGACAAGAGAGGATATATATATATATAGTATATATAAAGCGAATCACGAATAAAGTTCAGACAAGTTCGGCCACCTTTGCCGGATGGACCTCTCGTTGAATGGAAGAGGACTCGAGCTAGAGTTGCATATATATAGCTGTCCGTATCGTGTATTATATATACGGCGAGAACTAATATATATATATATATATATTTTTTTTTTTTTGCGGATACAGTAGGAGGAAAGAGGAAAGATGCAAGAGACTTGGAACAGAGGGTGGAAGGGAGAAACGCGTCTCTCCTGGCCGGCGGCTTACATCGTTTCGTATGAAATATGCATGTACAAGCTTCTCTGGTGCTTGTGGAGGAATGGAGGAGTGCAATTTTCGCGAAAAACTGCCGTTACCGCGTGGACTAAAGTTTTAGCCATGAGGCGTATAAACGGAGGTGGAAGGGCCGTTTGCGCGATCCTCTTTTTTCTATTATGATATGACGCTCGACGTTCTTTCGCCGCGATAAGGGAGAGACAAAAAAAAAACACGAGAGTGAGGAGCGACGTTTTCTTCTCTTGATAAAGTATGGGGGGAGGGGGGAGGGGGATGATACATAATGGTATGGCATTTATTTTGACCCAATCTTGAAAGAGAGGCTTTACAAAGGGATTTATAATGCAGCGTTTTTCTCTCTCCGGTTTTCTCCACTCGTCGTCAGGGTGGATCGTATAATGAAATTAGAGCTTAACCCTCCGGACGACAATACGGCGCCCTCTCGTGTGTATGGAGGATCGTCGTCGGTTATCGACGCGACTTAAAAACCTTGCCGAGAACTTATACATATACATATATATATATATATGTATATGTAGGAGTTCTCGGGTCGGGTCGGGATGTATATGTCGAGTTCTATATATATATATATATATATATATATATATATATATATATATATATATATATAGGCTAGTGTGATAAAGAGTCCAACCCAACGCCATTAATTCGCCTACTTTTTGAAAATTCGCAGACTCTTCGCGTTACAATTTTACTACGTGTGCGAATTGGTCGTATAATTTATGAGAGGGGAAAGCTGAATTCTGCACTCGATTCTTTTCTCTCTGGCCCTCCTCAGTACCATCATGAGAATATGATAAAGAGGGAGAGGAAAAGGGATCGATCGGTGTTTAAAAACGATCAATGTCAATCACGTTTCTTCGCGACGATTTTTCCCATACGTCTTTTTCCACTTGCCATCTTCCGCCATTTTTTCCAATCGACCAAAGTGCCAGCAAACGTCGATAAAAGAGATAAAATATTCTCCGCCCGTTTTTACGCAGCGGAGGAAATGTAAAAGTGAAGAATTTATTTAACGATTCGACTCGCGATGAAAAATATCTCGAAAAATTTAATTTCCCAAACGACCAAAACCAAGAGAGAATAAATTGGCCAGCTTGACATGCATTTTTCAACATTTTAACCCTCGGAAGGATTTTATTTTAACGGTTCACCATCGTGTGTAAAGCGGAAGAGAGAGAGAGAGAGAATTTTTCTGTGAAGAATCTCCGCTTGCACACAAAAGATGGGGGCCAAGGGTCGAAAATTTCGTTAGGGAGGAATAGAGCTTGTACTCTCGCAACACCCGAGAGTGTTGAAGGATTGTTTTATAGTGAAATTATACAAGAGGAATTGTGGGTAGGAAAAGCTTCTCCTCTTACTACATATATATATATATATATATATATACGAGGAATAGCGAGGAGTATGTAATATACGAGCAAGTATAGACTTTTTAGGGTACCTCCACAGAGCACTTTACCTTTCTCTCTTTCTCTCTCTCTCTCTCTCTCTCTACCTTTCTCTCTCGCTCTTTGACGATTTCTGGCTAAAACAAAATTGTCTTGAAATTTGTATGCAATGTCCGTGCTCGACCTCCATTTTCGTTGTGTGTGACGTGCACTACCAAGATCAGAGAGAGAGAGAGAGAGAGACCGCAATGTAACAGGGCGCGATGCAATATTAATGCAAATTTTCGTATATTGTATGTATGACGAGGTGTCGCGTCGCGACAGCCAAAATACTTTCCCTCTCTCTTTCTCTTCGATGCTACTTTCGTGTAAGACCCCTCGCTTTTAAGAACGATTTACAAGCACTACAATATTCCCAAGTATCAGCACTCCCGTACATGTGCATCGTCGTCACTCATTTTCTTTATACCGACGAGACGAAAAATATTCATCGGGGCCAAAGTGCCGTATGAATTATTATTAAACCCAACGAGATTGTATAACGCGACAAATACGAATGATATACGCATAAATAAGCGTTTAATCAACGTTTATAAATAAAAGCCAATACGGATAATATGATAAGGTCGATTAAAAACCAACGAGAAATCGGGGAATGAAAAACCCTCGTAATTCGACAGGAAACTCTCTCTCCGGTATTATATGACAGGCTAACAAAGAGGCTCAATCGAAAGAGAGAGAGAGAGAGAGTATAGTGAAAAAGTACTCGAGCCCCCCTGTCGATCTCGTCTGGATCATGGGAGTAAAATCAAATTTCCCCATGTCCAGTTTCGAGGAGCCTCAAATTTATCGGAATATATTGACGGTGCTAATTCTGCTTTTATGGATATATATATATGTATATGGCGTCAAATATGGAGAGTCAAATATATATATATATAAATCTGCACACATATATTATACACTCGAAATGATAATTAGCCAGGCTCCAGAAATCCCCCCTGCCAATTTTTAACGAAGAGCGAGTGCAACAATACAAATTTTTACATATCCAGTTTGAAGGAGCCCCAAATTTATCGGAATATTAAATTGGCGGTGGTTATTCCGTTTTTATGGGTATATACCATTCAAATGTATATATATATATATGTATATATAAATTGTAAAATGATAATTGGCCGTGCTCGAGAGATCAACTCCTCCCCCTCCGTGCCTCCCCGCTGGCCACATTGCCAATTTTTAACGAGGAGCGAATAAAACAATACATATTTTTCCCGCACCCCCGGTGACAGGAAGCAATATTTTTTGCACCCCCCTCCCCCCCTCTCTAGCTTTAGCTGCGTGCTCTAGCTGTCAACAGCTAGAGCACACAGCTAGAGGGCAAGAGAAGAGCGACGACCTGCAAATTTAATCAACTCGTATTGAAAAAAATATAAAAAATTTATTTAAACAAAAAAAAAAAGCAGGCAGGCAAAAGCGAAAAATAACGAGACCAAAAAAAGGTCTCTGGATGCTTTTTGCGTGTTAGAGATGCGTGTAACGCAAATAACGATGTATATATATATATACACACCAAAGTGTGGCTTGTATTCTCTCACGTGTGCATATTCATTCATATATATATATTTTTTTTTTTTGTGTATATATATATATATATCTATATATATATACACATATTATATAAAATGGCATATACGAAATTTTCACGAGTATAGAGTTCGCGTGCAATTCGCCACCGGATATATAGTACGATCTGGTGTTGCTGTTGGTGCCGCACGTCGTTGATTAATTCCTGCACTTCGTTGCAGGGAGCGGCAACTACGTGTCGTCAATAAATAAGCTTGTCGTTGACGGAGGGGAATGTTGGGCAAGGGGCGAGGAGGGGGTTGGGCGGGATGGGTGGGGAGCAGGGCCAAGGGTCAGAGGGGAGTGAGAGAAGAGATATATACGGCAATATGGCGACGTTTGTCGCGTCGTCGACATATCACCATTTGGAATATCGCGTCGTTCTTCTCCGCCGCGAGCAAACGCTTAACGACGGAGGCTGTGCCCGCAATATGCTTAATACGCGTTAAGGGGGCGGACGGAGCTCAATTTTTTACCAAAGGGCAAAAGTCATCATCAGGCATGGGGTTAAATTTTCACGTCATTTCGCGACGTGACTTGGTCACGACGCGACCAAGTGAGAAATGAGACTCGTTTTTTTTTTTTTTTTTTTTTACAACCCTCGACGACGCCCCCAACCATCGTTATTATTTTTACGAGATATGAAAAAATTGATAAAATCTCGTAAGAAAAAAAAAAAAACTTGGAATTGTTTGAACTTTATGATGAACTGCGTGAAAAAAATTCATCCCCTAAGTGAAATTGGATATTTGGCAATGACGTGACAAAAGATTTGAGTTAAAAAGATTTGGAAGATATTGGGCAGGCAAATAATTTTTATGATGTTTCGATACGCTTCAATTCACCCTCTATTAGTGTTTATTGACAGAATACTTTTTCCATCGGATCGAGTCAAATGCAATGTTTGGCCCATTGAACGCGCATTTATATATATATATATATATATATATATATATATATATATATATATATATATATATATATATATATATATTGGGGGAGAAATAAATAGCGAGATGCAAGCCAGACGATGAAATGAAGCGTGAAATAATTTCTAGACACGAGAAGTAGAGCATGGAGAGAAGAAAACACAGAGTGAAACTTTATATTGTGTGTCATCGAGTTTGTCCATCATTCACGATACTTGTCATATGCACATGTTTTCATCTAACTTGAATTCTTGTGCGCTTATTCATCTCGCTAATATGACTAATGCAGACATTATTTATCTTGTCATTATTGTCATCACGACGATCACCTAAATTAAATTCTTGTCTGCTTATTCATCTCGCTGATATCACTAATGTATATAGGACGTCGTTATAGCAATCAATTGAACCGATTGTGAGTTTGGAAATGATGAAAAAAATGGTCCATTGATTTTTTTTTGTAGATAACGATTCCAACAATGGAGTGAGAATCATCCAACTTGAATTATTGTGCGCTTATCCATCTCGCCGATATCACTAATGTATATACATAACATCGTCAGCAATCGATGGAAGTGAGTTTGGGAATGATGAAAAAAAAAAAAATGGTCCATTGATTTTTGTGGGTAACGAGGCCAATATAATTAGTCCAAGTCACAACAACGATTCGACGATCTAAATTGAATTCTTGTGCGCTTATTAATCTCGACAATATCATTAATTTATATGAGACATGTGTATCTTTGTCATTATTGTATTTCATCCCAAAGTCGTCAGCAACGACGATCATCTAAATTGAATTCTTGTGCGCTTATTAATCTCGACAATATCATTAATTTATATGAGACATTTTATTTCATCGCAAAGTCGTCAGCTATCGATCTAACTACTTTTAGGAATGACGAAAAAAAAAAAAAAAAAAAAAAAAAAAGTTTCATTGATTTATGTATTAGATAACGAGTCTAACATTATTGGTCCACGTCACAACAACGAGACGACGATTTATCAATGTGGAATAAACGAATTTTATGGTACATTGAACACGATATCAGGGCACACGTGTCCCCGTACGAAAATTGGGGAGGATATCGTTTTGGTCTGTGCCGACGGTGCCTTTGTACATGCAATCAAGTTCGATGAAATGAAGCAAATGGAAAAAACGAGCCTACTTGACAATGTCGCCCCACCCTCTGGTCAAAATTATCAAAATTCAACAGATGGAAATAATTAATTATTTATGTAATAAATAATAAAAAATTTACTGTATTTTACAGTTCACGAATTTTACAATTAGAGATGTATGAAAATTGTGGACAGTTTTTTGATGGAAAAAAAAGCAAATGGAAGAACGAATCGACAGTGTGACCTCCTGCAAAGGATCAAAATTAATATATTTTTTTTTCGAATAATTAATTGTGATTAATTTTCATAGATTTTTTTTATGTCTGTGCCGACCGTGCCTTTGTGCATGCAATCAAGTTCGATGAAATGAAGCAAATGGAAAAAACGAGCCTACTTGACAATGTCGCCCCACCCTCTGGTCAAAATTATCAAAATTCAACAGATGGAAATAATTAATTATTTATGTAATAAATAATAAAAAATTTACTTTTTTTTACAGTTTACGAATTTTACAATTAGAGATGTATGAAAATTGTCGACAGTTTTTTGATGGAAAAAAAAAGCAAATGGAAGAACGAATCGACAGTGTGACCTTCTGCAAAGGATCAAAATTAATATATTTTTTTTTCGAATAATTATTTGTGATTAATTTTCATAGATTTTTTTTTTTTTTCACTTTACCAGCGATTAAGAGCTTGAAAAAAAAATCCTGCATAAAAAACTTTTCTATTCCATACTCGACGAAGGAGATAGTCTCGAATACGATGGTTAAATTCCAATTATTCAAGTCAATACGTGAGTCAGTTGTTAATGATTTTGGTGATGGGCATCGCGAGAGCAGAGAGCTCGGATGCACAATCGAAGCAAAAGCGAGAACGAAGGATAATACACGAGAGAGGAGAAGCATGGAACGGTGCAACAAGCGCACCCAAGTGACGATACGACAGCCTGATTTAATCAACTATTCAACCAAACATTCGACCCTGCTTCGGTACATCTATCGCTTCTATAGACGCGCGCTTACATCATTGCCGATAGGGGTTTCTCGATCGATGCGTATGTACGCTCTTCGTTTATCGAGCACGATCGTTGCTGTTATATGCAACGCCATGAGCTATTCTCTCTCTCTCTCTCTCTCTCTCTCTCTCTCCCTCTCTCTCTCTCTCTCTCTCTCTCTCTCTCTCTCTCTCTCTCTCTCTCTCTCTCTCTCTCTCTCTCTCTCTCTCCCTCCCTCTCTCTCTCTCCCCCATCATAACTAGATCTGTCTCTCTCTCTCTCTCTCTCTCTCACACACACACACACACTCACTCTCTCATTCACTCTCTTGTATGTAGTGTCCTCGAACGTTCGCACACGTGAACTAAATCGATTTAACGATTCACGCTCGCTCGTTCGCAACATCGAACGTGTACTCATTCTCTACATACTATTACGTGTCCCGAGACGTGACTAACGTGAAACCGTCAAGATAACGCGATAATCAACGAAATCGTATCAGCCAAATGCATCATCTTTAACACGGGGACATGCCCAGGTATATACAATAAAGCGTGATCTAAGCGTTGTGTTGAATTTGAGAGAAATTCCTCAACTCATTCGAGCGATTAATTCATCGTTTCGTATTACAACGATATATGTACAAATTATTTATATTATTGAATTAATAAAACTTATTATTGAAATTTCATTATAATATTAATCACATAATTATTTTGATGCAGAGTTTGTACTGCCTCGTCATCGTAATTCAGATATACGAATGAAGGAACGAAAATTAAGCAGCCTGTGAATTATTATTATTATTATTATTATTATTATTATTATTATTATTATATCACGCAATTACCAAAAATTCAATACGCTCGCGCCAATTATTCACATTATTTACCAACACGATATTCCAACATTTCTGGGGTAATTCGAATTTTTAACTGGGAGGAGGAGGGGGGATTAACCCACATTTTTGATACACGAGAAAATTTACAGGTTTTATATTAATTGATGAGTGAGAGAGTTTTGCGTAAAAGCGACATTATGGGTCAAACTCGCGAAAGGAAAATACAAATTGAACAGGAAAATGGGGATCGTGACCGCAAAAGCTCGAGGGAATTCTCTCATTCTCATATTCAGTAGCCGATGGCGTATTCGCGTATTATTTATTTTAATGTGAAACTAATTTAGCTGCGGCGCTGTAGCGTTTCCATATGACGTGTTTCCTCTCATTCCATATACATATATATATACTATATAATATATACTATATACTGTATATGTATGTAGATAATTATCCACAAATCGTGGTAGTAAACTTGCGAATGCGCTTGCGCATTCGCGCATATGCAATCGCCAATTTTGAAATAATGGAATCCGCGCGTAATTTACGAGAGAGAAAGGAGGCAAAATCCATTGGGAAATTCACAGTCGAAAATTTAATTTGTGCAAAATTTTCGTTCATCCCCGACTCGATATTTCATCGGGTGAGAGAACGAGCGAGAAGTCTCTACGCTGCGAGAGGCTGTTGAGGATTAAAATATTGTCGAGATGGCAAAGCGAAAGGGTCAGTTAAATATTTAACAGAAAATAAAAAGAGTTTGGGAAGGCAAAAAAGCCATCAACATTCACTATATATATATATATAGTTGAGTAAAAACTTGTAAATTAATTTTTCTCTCCGCACCGCAAAATTTAATTTATTTTTATCTTTTTTATCATTATTCTAATAAATTGTATTGAAAAATTATTTTTTTTTTCTTCTCACATATAAAATTAACGGCTTGTCGATATTTCTGCAAAGCCAAATTATTCGTTCAACATTATTTTTCGTAACTTTTGACATCTCGACATACGGCTAGAGAAAAAGAGAGAAAGAGAGAGAGAGAGAGAGAGAGAGAGCGAGGCCATTTGTTTCAGTTTAAAATTCCAGCGGAAAAGTTGGCTAGTTAGTCGAGAGTTTCGTGCGGTCCATATTACGAAAACTTTGAAATTCCAACGAGAGCGGAACACGAGAATGGACGTTTCGCTTCACAAATAATATCACACGCGGCCGTAATTCGTGGTCGAGAAAAAAAAAAAAGTAGGCGCTTCGATTTTCCCTCGTGATTAATAAATAAATAAATAAATAAATGAATGAATAAATAAATAAATAAATAAAATTGTTAATATTCAATCTTATACCTGCCCAATTTCGTTGCTTTTTCTTCCTATATAATTTTTGATCATCAACACGAACTGTATTTACTGCAAAGTGTCGGTGAACGATTACACCTGCAACGATAACTGCAGTGCACAGCACAGACTTGACAATTTCACGCTGTTCTAATTTTTGGTGCTCGGTAAAAAAAAATATCCCTTGGCACGCTCTCTCCCTCAATCTCACAATCCGTCTCTCCGAGACGACGAAACTTTACCTGTACACACATATATATATATATATATATATGTACAGGTAAAGTTTCGTCGTATATATATATACGACGAAACTAATAAATATATATATATATATATATATATATATATACACACATAGTATAGACATTAGCTCTCCGCTTATACATAAGCAAAGAGCTAAAAAGGGGAGAGTTCAAGCGTGCCGAAGCAAACAGCAAAGGCTGGTCGAGTTGAATGGCGTTGGCTTTCTATTATTATTTTTTTTCCTTCTTTCTTTCATTACCAATTGTAATTGTAGGTTTTGGCAATGAGTCTGGAGAATATTGAGGCAGGAAGGGTGGTGAAATATTGTCGGCCAAATGGCGCAAAGAAAATAATAATCGTAATAATAATAAAATGAAAAGCTCCAAAGAATTCAAAAGGAATTCAAAATTATTTAATCGCAAAAAAATTGGAAATATCGTTTTTATGCTCGTTCCATGTGAACTTGCAACTCCAATTGTGGAAAAAAAGTGCCTGCAAAACCAGAGAGAGTGTCCAATTAGATCAATTAGGGGTTGAAACTCTGGAGAATTAATAATTCGTATGAAAAAAAAAAAAAAAAATCTCGTCTGTACAGTCGTGTGTATTCACATTTGCCTCTCCCCCCCCCCCCCTCACCCCACCCCCTCAACGCCTGATATATTATAATATCGGTGGAGAACCAGGCCAAAGAGAATATATTGCAAGCTAGTCAGTAGATACTTGTATTAATGGCTTCTGCATATATTCATAGGTGCAGTATGTATATATATATATATATATATACACACATGCCACTTTATCATGGAGCCCAACTATCTATTTCGTAGCGTTAATCGTGGAATTCCGATTCGGACGTCAATAAACGAGGCCCGTAATTAGAAATTCTAATATTACATTTATGCGGCTTGCACAGAACTAGAGAGAGTGAGACAGAGGGAGGGAGAGAGAGAGAGAGAGAGAGAAAGATTTGCAGTTTGGACGAGCATTCTCTCACTGCAGCTGATCCAGCACGATCAGAGCTCTCTCTCTCTCTCTCTCTCTCTCTCTCTCTCTCTCTCTCTCTCTCTCTCTCTCTCTCTCGTTGCTCCATTTATCGAACCTGGTAAAGTGATATTTCCCATTCGATATCGCAAATTTCATTGTAAAAAAAAAAAAAAAAAAAAAAAAAAAAAAGAAACAAAGCCCGAGCAAAATATCTCTTGAGATACGAAACAAGAAAAAAATCTCACATTCCGTAATACACTCTGAAATATCTAGCATGAAGAAGAAAATAAAAAAATAAAAAAATAAGTAAGGATTATCCGGTAGCAGTTCGAACGTTCGTGATTCATTGCAGCAATGAAATACTGCTATAAAGGATTTACGACTCTTTTGAAAAGCGAGATATATATATATATATATATATATGAGACTCGGATATATTCGAAGAAGCACACGAGAGCTTTGTATTATATATACATATATATATATACGTATATATGTACAGAGCTAAAGTCACTCGAGGGAATGGCGTTGAAACGAAAATAGGAAAAACAAAGAATTCCAGTACGAAGATTTCGATGAGGATGAGAGAGGGAGAACATTTCTACGGGCGAGAAAAGCGTTTAAACTTTGAAAAAAGAAACGGGTCTTGGAGATTTTGGCGAATGTCGTCTCATATTTCTCTCTCTCTCTCTCACACACACACTCTTCCTCCCTCTCTGTATTTTTTTTTATGCACTCCTTCTAGCTCTTAAATCCATTTTATATATCTATATATCTCACATATATGCAATATTTGTAATCTTATATATATATATATATATATATATATATATATATATATATATGCATATGATATATGTATAGGCCTCACCAGGAAAGACTAAAAGGTGCAAGGTAACTGTAACTTTTATCAAACGACTGATATGAGACTCGAGAGGTTCAGTTTCGAGAGAACTCTCGTTCGTCTCACTTCCCGCACGTCTCTACGATTTTTTGTTTTTTTTTTTTTTTTGTTTTCCATACAAACGCGAGTTTAGCGATATCCCTCAATGGCACAATGCAAGACTCTGCGAGAATCCTGATAAAATTACAAAGAAAAAAAAAAGAAAAAAGTTGCTCTGAAAATAAAAATATTAAATATTGTGGGACTTACGAAACTTTTGTTGCCAATTATATTCGTTCTGAGAGTTTGTTGCATCAAAACTTACCTGTAACAGAAATAAAATAGAAAGGTCATTAGACATTTAAATTTATTATCGATACAATCGTTGTACAAATAAATTATACAAATTATCTTATTGAAAAAATCTCGAGGGGCGAAACTGTAGATTTTTATTTTTTTAAAAATTATTTTATCTCACGAATGTTGAAGTAATTTTGTTAGTAATTTACGGGGACGTGAGAGGTTATGATTGTAAATTATGAAAGAGAAATTTTGCAGGCAAAAAGAGAGGAGAGTAATGAGAATTAATGGAAGAGAGAGAGAGAGAGAGAGAGAGAGAGAGAGAGAGAGAGAGAGAGAGAGAGAGAGAGAGAGAAAAGACAAAAAAGAGAATGAGAGAGAAAGAGATGAAAAATCCGTAATCGAATACTTGGTCAGAGTTTGTGCTCTCTTGAGTGGAGTTACAGGTGGAATTACATTTTCTAGTCGTCACGGAGATCTCGTTACGCCGAGTGTCTGTACATACATTTACCGCGACGCACTCTGTGACTCATGTATGCACTCACAGTGCGTTACAATCACCGTTGGCCAACAACCAATCGTTATATATATATATATATATATATATATATATATATATATATATATATATATATATATATATATAATACTATAGAGTCATCTGATACACATGAAAAGCCGAGGACATTGCGCGTAACAATTACAGAAGGAAAAAGAACAAAAAATACGAAAAACATTCGACGATATTACTGCTGATTATAATTTATTAAAAACATATGAAAAATTTAACGAGGACTTTGCAATAAAAAAAGGCTATATATATATATATATATATATATGAGAATATAAAGAAGAGCCGTAAATTTATAATGGATCGAATAATGAAAAGTAGTTTGCTTTTATTCCGCATAGCATCCACGCCCTCATCTTTTTCTATATGCGATCACCCCCCCCCCCCCCCCGCCTCTCAACCCCGACCCACGACCCGATTAATTGAATCGTAATGGACGTGTTCGATCGTTCCTCGCTCGTGCGGACTAGAAAAAAAAAAGAAAAAAAAAAAAACGCACTGCAATACAACTCGGCAGTGAAGCAAATAGATGGGGAAAAACGAGCTCTCGTGAAAAGGCGAATTAGCGCCTCATACGTAATTAGATTTGAACGGAAAATAAAATTATCCGGCGCCTCTTTTGCCCTTTGTCTTGTCCCTCGAGCGATGTCTCGCCCTGTGATCGTTGATAACGAATGAAAAATAAAAATCCGCCAGCTCGATTTATCGGGGAAAAAAAAAACTGGTAAAATCGCCGTAACAATAAAACTTTTTTCCTCTTTCGACGATGATGAATATTTTTTAAAATCACATTGTGCAATAATTTTCTGCAATTTCCTTTCGTTAATAATCGTGTATAATTTTTTCTGCCATATATATTTCGTGTAAAATTTGAAATTGAACGAATATTTTTCCATTAATCGTAGTTGTGGGGAAAAAAAAAATTAGAGAGCTGCAACGATCGAACATAAAATTTACTATATCATAGAAATGGCAATTGACATCGAATTATCGTCAATTCTCGCGCGCAACAAAATTCTCTCGTAAAATTCTACACATTTCACAATGAATCTCGTAAATGTCAGGTCAATTTTGCTTTTACCGCAGCGGTGCAAAATCATTTTTACTCTCCCTCTCTCGTTCGATGCTTTATTGCGTTAAGGCCAGAAAATGACGTATATTCGATATTGAATATAATAATAATAACAATAATAATAATGATAATAATATGGTTGCGGAATACCC
>OY769903.1:27415548-27459663 GCA_963669185.1 Dyspetes luteomarginatus | reverse complement strand
CCACGGGAAACTTCCGGTATAAAACGACCGAAGCGATATGCAGACCGCGAAAAAACGATTTTATATGAAATTTCACCTGCATTATCGTCTATTTTACTAGCAAACTGAATACACGATGAATTCTCATACAGCGACGAGAGAAACGAGAAAATATTTTTCCCCACAGATGAAAAATATTTATTGTCTAAAACATATGTAAGGGCGTAATGAAGAATGAATATTACTATATTTCGTTGAAAGATCGATGGAAGTGAAAGAGCAATATTTTCAGAATAAATAAACGAGTTAAAAAGAAAAAAAAAACTTTTATAGTAAGAAACGCCCCATATATGAATAATCTTGCGCATTAATTGCAATGACCCACGCTCGTAAAATACAAAAGCACTTTCCTGTAACGAATGTAACAAATGGAAATTGTGTCGACACACGGTAGTTTCGCTGCCTCACACCTCCACTCAAAAATGCACACAGACAGAAAAAGTGCACTCAACACTTAGCATTCATGTATTTTTCACAGTCTCTCTCTCTCTCTCTCTCTCTCTCTGCGTGTGTGTGTGTGGAAAGGGCGATTATGTAGAATGAAAAAAGCGTTACGCGTTCGAGAAAAAGTGCCTCTCTGCAATTTCTCTGACACGAGTGGGAAAAAAAAAAAACCCTTAATGTGTCGCTAAAAATGACGAGACCTCATACAGGTGTGAGCGAGAAGAGTAATTTTCCATTTTTTTTTTAAATATAACGAGAGGAGAAAAGTGTCGCGAGTCTCGTTGCTTGTATAAATATGAGCGATGGATGTGATGTATAAAAAAAAATAAAAAAAAATTCTCACATACAAGGGGCAAGAAGCAACATTTTCCTTGATGCCCCAGAGAGTCACGAACTCGCAGGGACGATCTCTCTCTCTCTCTCTCTCTCTCTCTCTCTCTCTCTCTCTCTCTCTCTCTCTCTCTCTCTCTCTCTCCCTCTCCCTCTCTCTCTCTCCCCCTCTCTCTCTCTCTCTCTCTCCCTCTCTCCAACCCCCGAGAGTTGACACACGCGTTACGCACGCGAAAGAGTTTAATGCCAGCCAACGACCGTAACCGGCTAATATATGAATATTAATCAACTCCTCGTAACGCTAAAGCAGCCCGCCACGAAGTCAACCAAGTGTATACCCATTATGAGGGGAGTCGTTTCTGTGTTTTATTATTACTTAATACCTCTCTCCGTGGGTTGAAGAATTAAAAATTAATATGCAAAAAAGGAATGAAAAAAAAGAAAGAGAAAAATAAAAATTAAACAATGAAACGTGAAACGCTCGTTGATTTCATTCTCGATGTAACGAGACGACGAGAATAATTACTCTGCATCGAGATTAATAGATTTCATTTGTTGCAAAATTTTCTTTCAATCATAAAAAAATATTTTTTTGTATTTTGTTAACGCAAAATACTTTTTTAATGCTTTTTTTTTTTTTTTACAAAAATTCCGAGTTTTATGATCAGACAAAAAATTTCTCACCAGTTTTAAAATTATGAAAAATATAAGAAAAGGTAAAAAAAATCTTAAACATCGAAAAATATCGTAAGAATTGAAAAAAACAAAAAAAAAAAATGGTTCAAATTCAAATCATGAAAGCTGCCCTGAAACTCCGAAAAGATCGAATAAATCTTAAATCTTTTTACTCGTTTCTTCGAGCGAAAAAGACATGAAAATAAATGAAGGGTTCAGGGGAAAAAACACTTTAGGACTATGCAAAACCAATGAACTAAAATCATTTTTCCCTTGGCCCTTTCAAATGTATCGTTATTTGACGCGTAAAAAAAATTAAAAATTTCGCGAGCAAATTGTGCGAAAACGATTAATAGAACAAAAGGGGTGTTGAGGGAAAAGCCCAAGAATGGGTATTAACATTTTATTTTTATGTTAAGCTCTACTTTGCTCGGGAAAATGTAAGATTTTAAAAAAGTTTTTGTCCTACAGAGTGCAGAGTGGGGTTATTCGCTCCTATATCATGTACTATGCTTGTCCCCACTTAGCCTCTTTTGTCCGGAACAATTTACATGAATTCGCGCGGAAGCTAACCATGCGAGTACATATCTATATATATAGATATGTACTCGCTCTCCTGCTCGATGCACAGGCTCTTGCAGCTCTTGTGGTGGGTCATGCACTAACGAGAGAGAGAGAAAGAGAGAGAGGGGGAGGGAGAGAGAGAGAGAGAAAGAGAGAGAGGGGGAGGGAGAGAGAGAGAGAAAGAGAGAGAGGGGGAGGAGAGAGAGAGAGAGAGAGAGAGAGAGAGAGAGAGAGAGAGAGAGAGAGAGAGAGAGAGAGAGAAAGGAAAAAACAGAGAGAGAGCGATAAACGCAGGGCGTTTCGAGTTTGCTGGCTCAAGCGTTCTCGAGCAACATATTTTTTTCCTTCTTTTTAACGCTCCAAGAGGATCCTGGCATTCAGTGCACGCTACGGAAACTGTCCAGCCGGACAAGAGTGGCCATGGTGCACCGCATCGAAGGGCAAACCGCACGCGAGGATGTGAAGAGTGGAATCTCTACTTTCCAAGTTCTCTCTCTCTCTCTCTCTCTCTCTCTCTCTCTCTCTCTCTCTCTCTTTCTTTCTGTCTATGCCTGGACCAATCCCTCTCGCCCTTATTTTCTCTTGCTCTCTCGACATTCGCGTTTCTCGTCTCGTTATGGAAAAGGGCAGCTCTCTCTCTCTCTCTCTCTCTCTCTCACCCTCTCTCTCGCTACTCTGTGAAGTGACCAGTGGCCAAATCCCATACTCTTTTTCTACATGTATAATGAATCGTCCATACTCTTTTTCTACATGTATAATGGCCAATGGCCACAATCCCGTTAGATCATAGTCACGATCTCATAATGCGTCAAGTTCACCGGTAATTTGTGTGAAAGTCGTTTTTATGACGCCGCTCAGTTTAAAACAAAAAAAAAAAGAGACACACTGAGTAATGAAGTTTTTTTCCCAAGTATTCGACCCTCCCATTGACCCCCCAGGGGCGTGGAAAAATTCAACGCTTTAACCTGACAGATGATTCGTGATTTTTTTTTAAATTCGTTAATAGTTCATAATAATTACTAATTACTGGCAATTATTGCGAGAAAATAATATTTTGGGTCATTATGGATCGAGGCGATGTAGGAATCGTGCTCGTCCTTTGTTAATTCGTTGCGCACAGGTGCCACGTGAGAGTAGAGAAACTTGCACGTGCGGACAATTTACATTCACCTCGCTCATAGCTGGATAAATTTATGCAGTTGGATATATTTGTGAGAGGATCGAGACCAGAAAAGCTGAACGACGGTAGAATTCAGGATCAGCTGGTATAGAGGTCAAAAGTCAAAAGTCATTACGATCCTCTGCATACGATCACGTTTTACTCGGCACCATTTTCTTTTACATATATATATAGGCAAAAGTCAAGGGGTCATCCGCCACCTGTATGACCCTCAATTTTCACCGGGTATTTCTTACTCAACAATGACCTCCTTTTATCGCCACGTGTGAATTTTCAAGCTTGGACCAACTCAACGAGCTTTGCCACTCATATTTTTCATTATTATTTCCATAAGAATTTTTTTACTCTCTTCTAAAAATCAAAGCATGTTCATCTGCATACGAGCAAAATTTTCCTGTATATGAAAAAAATTAAGGAATCATTCGCCACCTGTATGACCCGGGATTTGACCCGTTTTTTCTTTTTCTTTTTTTTACTCAACAATGACACCCTTTTACCCCTTACTACCCCTCAACTAAATTATTAATTCAACGAATTTTTTCACTCGTCTTTTTCGATGTTTCAATTTTATTTTTTTTCTCCTTTTCAATTCCGGAAGTTGAGGAATATTTTTTTTTCTTCCCCATGTAAGTAAAAATAACGTGTGCTGGATGAGTGTTGGTATCTCATAAAGGGCTTCGCGTAATGTGCTTCAAGCTGTAAAATTATATACGTATATATATATATATATATATCCGCCCGACATGAGGTGCGTTGAACCGAGGCGTAACCTTGGTGTCGTCACGCTAGCTGCACCCCCGTTGTCAGGTGTACCAGCAGCTCTATCTCTCTCTCTCTCTCTCTCTCTTCATGGTTCACGAAATGCATTGGCGTATGCACAAACTTCTGTATGAAAAATTATTTATTCAATTCAGAAAAAAAAAAATATTTCTATTCAGCCTTTAATATCCGTAATAATTTATCACAATTTTATGTTTAATTGAATTAATTAATTCATTCATTGAAAATAAATAAATCAATTTTTATGAAATTCCATGTTATTTTCTACTAAACTATTTATTTTGTGATAATATGCTTCTTAATTCAAAATTCCACGCCACTGTCGTCGCAAATATATTATTTTACAATATTATATGAGAGGGTGGATACGATACGAGCCGAATAAGTTCACCATACTACGTGGTAAACTTTGTGTTCTGGACTTGTAAATTATAAAAAAAAACCCATGGAGTTTTACGTACGAATGCATCTATGCGTACACGTGGCTCTCTCACGTTCTCGAGTGCATTTCTAATATATATATATATATATATATATATATAGATATATAGATATATATATATATAGGCACGAGAAAAAAATATATATATAGATATAGGCACGAGAAAAAAATATATATATAGATATAGGCACGAGAAAAAAATATATATATATATATATAAATAATATACAGACCCCGTTTCCCCAAAGTCTATACTGCGAGGAAACGGGGCCAGTGAGGATCCCCTCTCGACTCGCCAACGACCCGTTTCCTCGGGGCAACGAAGTCTCCACAGCTTTCTTTCTCGCCGTTTTTTTTTTTCTCTCTCGATGACCAAAACCTCGAGACTTTATCGCAGTTCGCCATTCATTGCCCCGCAGTTTGCAGAATCGTCTTGTCGGTTGCAATTTAGCAATTTTTTTAAATTCTCTTTCGCCGAAGAGCCACGCGATTCTTTTGCCTTTCTAGACACCACAAGAGCAACTTTAGAAACGATAAGAAAAAAAAAGCACGTATAATGCAGAGACATCAGATGGAGCCCTCGAAGATTTGCTGGGTTTCATATGACCCTGGCATATTTGAGACATTCTGCAGATGCATTTTCCGTTCTCTCTCTCTCTCTCTCTCTCTCTCTCTCTCTCTCTCTCTCTCTCTTACTCATCTCTTTCTCCCCTCTCAGTTCCCAGGACTTCATCGCTGTTATATTACGTGTATTCGCGACAAGAAATGTATAGCTCGACACGGCATATTTCAATGAATTCTCGATATTTAATATAAAATATTGCCGTGAGATGACTGCGTGGAATGGCATAAGAAGAAATTTCGATCTGTACAGAGTTCATAGGTGGAGGAGGGAGCGAAGAGTGTATAAAGATAAAAATTGAGAAAATTCAATCCTCTCGTCGTGTTTGAAAGGATAATAAAGAAATAAAGAAAGAAAGAAAGAACGATCGATCGGCAATAGACGAAAAAGCTTCAAATATACGCGGACAATATGCTGAAAATTCTATATAAACAGACGTTGTTTCTTATGCCACACCGGGGAACTTTTTACGGTGCATGCTTCAAGCTCTGACGGAGCAACAAAATTCTTCGCCGTCGTCGTCGTCGAGGTGGCTCTGCCTCTGCTGCTGACCTGTTGCGCGCTCTTTTGTCCGGGAGCACCGCCACTTCCGTATATATATATATATATATATATATATATATGTATATATATAGAAGAGAGTCATGCCGTATCGTATATATATATATATAAGACTGACTCTCTGATCTTGACTGGCGGTGCTGCTGCTCCTAGCGGTGGTTCTTGAACCGTTCCGTACGCTACTTATTCTCGCGGTCCACCATCTATGGCACTCTTGTTTCATACCGCGAAACGAGAAACCGTATTGTTCACTTGTACGATACCCCCGCCGCCTTGCCACCTCTACGCCTCCCTTTCTCTGTCTCTCTCATTCTCATTCATTCTCTCTCTCTCTCTCTCTCTCTCTCTCTCTCTCCCTCTCTCTCTTTTTTTGTCTTTCTGTCGTCGAGCTCTGTAATTTCAGTAAAATACGCAAACGACCACCGCTTTGTCGAACATACGCACGCAAACATACACGCGCACGCACATTTTACATCGCGCTGCTCTCTCTTGGCTCAAAAAATTGCCACAACGAGCAAAAAAGTATATTTCAAATAAATATTTTATTCATGAATTTTTTTTTTTAATCCATGCAAATTTCAAACCAAATGAATCAGGGCAACGATTTTTATTGAACTTGAATCACTTTTAATGGAATAAAAATTAATTTAAATAATTTCTTTTTTTTTTTTTTATCGATTTACAACTTTATATATTGTTTTCTTCTTGGGGAATTTACAGCAAAATTCGCAAAGATTTTCTTCAACATCCGTTGTAGAATTGTTTTGCAAATACGAAGGACGATTCTCGTGAGCTGAACCAGAATTAATATATACATATATATATATATAGTGTGATTATTCCTGGAGCAGATAAGCAAGATGGCGACATAATACAGGTCAGCACGTTATAGTATTGAAGTAACTTTATCCTCTGGTAATCGCCCCAGAGTTTATACAGGAGCGAGGGTGAATGTACATAGATATAGAATCGTCGAGTTGGCTTGGAGCTCCTCGCTCCTCGAATTCCCGCCTCGCATACGCCGCGCTCGGTCCATCGAATTTGCACGAGTGTAATCGAGTTTCATGCCTCAGATATGCCGACTGAAACGACGAACAAAATTCTCTCTCTCTCTCTCTCTCTCTCTCTCTCTCTCTCTCTCTCTCTCTCTCTCTCTCTCTCTCTTTCCCCCTCTCTCTCTCTCTCTCTCTCTCTCTGTCTCACAAACACACAATTCTTTCTTGCAGGTTTATTTTTCTTTCATCTTCTTTTTATCACGGTGAATTATATCTGTGTTTACTTATACCAGTGTGAGGAAATTTTGCACCAATAAGAGACGTAAATATCTTCGTCCGACAATAGGAATAAAATAATATAACGAAGAAAATGAGCGAGAACGTGAAATCTCGATCGAGGAATCTCGCTCTAGATCGTATTGCGAAAGGATAACTCGTGGAATAAGTAGACCGTTTCCGGAGAGAGTGCCGATTTGAATCGTTTACATATAAATATTATCTGCACGCGTGCATGTGTGTGTATGTGTGTGTGAGTGAGTGAGAGAAAATATCTCGCGTAATCTTGAGACTCTGACAACGATGATGTTCGACGAGATAAACGGAGCGAGTCGAAAAAAAAACTATTTTTTTATGGATGGTAGGAGTATCGTTAAACGGCGTAGATTCTATATATATGTATATATATATATATATATATATATATATATATATATGTATATGTGAATCCGTTTAAAGGGAAATGTGGAACGAGGGAAACGAACGACGTCAACGTCTCGATCCACCATTCGAAGGAAACGAGAGAGATGCAGCAAGAAAGCTCTTTTCTTGGATGCTGGAGCGATCAAGCTCCAGCCAACGTTGACCACCTCGTTACCTGTGAATTATATCATCGATGTCGCGATCTCAAATAGGTGCGCAAGGATCTGTAAAAGCATGGCTTGTACGCCCTTATAGATTTAAGTCATCGTTATATATATATATATATATATATATATATATATATATATATCGCCCCTTTACCGTAGGCCGATGCTAACCAATGCCCCGGAAGTTATTGGTCTCTGCTGCCGTTCCACACCATGAGCAACCATCACCCCCATGTATGGGTCTCAGGGTGGACGAGCTTATATACATTACGAGGGACTCTCGGAGTCATTTCGAAAGCTCGAGAGAGACGTATAAGCTGCTATACTGGCCAGCCACGTCGTTGGGTGCTTGCTCGGATCTTGCCAGGGGCCTAACTCTCTCTCTCTCTCTCTCTCTCTCTCTCTCTCTTCCTTCCTCGATTACACCACTAACTTTATTACATAATATAGGTATATGTAACGCTCTTTGTCTCGTAAAGTTCATCGTCGACCCGCCCGCGACTCGACAAGGAAATATATGAAATTTCTGCTATATATTTCGAGACGGGGAAATAAAAGAGAAATTTATTTTAGCCAAGTTACACGGCAAAGCTCGGCATAAATCATCGATTAAAAATTTATTCCTCGTTACAATTTGAATCTGTGATTATTATTATTCATAAATTACTTCAATATATTAATAAATATCTACGCTCGAGTTTAAAGTTTAAATTTCGAACAGTTGGTGTTTTTTTTTGTTTTTTTTTTTAATTATAAAAATGTGTATAATTTAAAAAAAAAACGGAAAGCACGAGAATGCAATGACGCGGATATTTTAATTTTCATTATTTGTTTTTTAATTTTTGTTACCAATTTTTAATTTACGCGTTTCTTTTGAGAATTTATTTTCAGGCAGGAAAATATGAAGCGAAATTTTTTGCCTCTCGGGGCCAATATGAAATATCATCAAAACGCACCACGTTACGCGCGAGAGGGGCAGAGAATTTTTTTTTATTTTATACACGAGCAGAGTGCTTGGTCTGAGGTACTCTCGTGTTCGCGTGAGCGTTCACGAGATCGCAACGAGAAAAGGATCTCGTCGTTTCTCCCTCGCGAAACTCACTCGCCAAAAGGAGACTCGCGCGTTTTTATCCCTCAATCTCTATCTCACTCTTGCACTCTCGTGGACGACAAATTTACGAGGGTCCTTAATCGTTTTCGTTCACGTGACAAGAACGATAAAAAAAAAAAGGTGACGTTATAAATAAACGCGAAAATCGCTAAAAATGTTTTTTTTTTTGTCCTTTCCCTTCTTGCATATTTTTGGCATTTATTATAATACTAAACTCGCTCAAAATTTTAATTTATAATTAATTACATCTCACGATTTTTCCCCACTTCCCATCACAATATTTAACAATTTTTTTCAGCCCTTTTTGATTTGTTTGTTTTTAATTGCTTTGAAAGATCTCAACTGGGCGATCGGCTTGAAAATTATATTCAAAATATACACGCAAAGCAGCAAAGTCGAGAGAGCGAGGAAAATCCCTTTCACGAGCCAAAGGCGCGAAGCGATATATTTTCACGACACGCAACCAACAGACTGCACCCGCTGCACATTCACAAAAGCAACATTGCAACATAAACTGCGAGCGGGCTCGCAGTCAAATACGTGAGGGAAAAAAATGTTACGTAAATCACATTTATTGATATGGATCGAAAAAAAAATCACCCAAAAGAGTGTGAGAGTCCGATTCACTAATTTCAATTTTTTTTTTTTTTATAATTAATACAAACTGATTCATTATTCGAAATTGAATTAACTTCGAAAAAAAATAATAATTTAAAATATACAATTTTTTTTTGTTTCTTCTCTCTATTCCCATTTTTATCATCATAGCACAATGGCAAATTATAAGTTGAAACAAAAAAAAAATCCCGCTGCAAATTCACAAAAGCAACATTGCAACATAAACTGTGAGCGAGTTCGAAGTCAAATACGGTGGGGGAAAAAAATGTTACATAAATCACATTTATTGATATACCTCGAAAAAAAAAATCACCCAAAAGAGTGAGAAAGAGAAATCAAAAATTCCTAAAATTTCTCGCGCGTGATATTGGATGACAGTCCGATTCACTAATTTCAATTTTTTTTTTTTTTTTTTATAATTAATACAAACTGATTCATTAATCGAAATTGAATTAATTTCGACAAAAATAATAATTTAAAATATACAATTTTTTTTTTGTTTCTTCTCTTTATTCCCATTTTTATCATCATAGCACAATGGCAAATTATAAGTTGAAAAACAAAAAAAAAAAACAAAAAATCCATAAAATTATTATTTCGCGAGTATAATGCCAACCTTGTGAAGCTACATCACGTAGCATAAAAAATTCTGCCGTATGTGTACAAAGTACTGAAAAAGATATACAATACCCTGTACAATAACACGAGCGAGACAAATAAAAAAGAATCCGCATTCTTTCCCAGTGATTCATGTGAGTCATTAATTTAAAATTTATTTTTTCTCTGAACATTTTACATTATAATTAATACAAAGCGCGTAATTGCAGCTCCCAATGTCACCGAAAAAAAAAAAGAACATTATTCCAAATTGAATAAATTAATATAATAATAATAATAATATTTTGTCCTCATTTTTTTTTTTTTTTTTACAGCGATACATTCATCAAATTGCAAGTTGAAAAAAAGATCCTGAAAACTATAATTTTGCGACTGTAATGCATATCTTGTAAAGCCCATATCACGCAGCTCAAAAGATTCTGCCTTGTGTGACGTGCTGAAAAATATATAGCAGCGTCCAGTGCAAAGAGGGAAGGAGTAATAAAGTTTTTCCAGTTCTGTCGTGGCATTACTCGCTTCTGGAGCTAAATTACCAGCTACACAGAATGAGAGAGAGAGTGAGAGAGAGAGAGAGAGAGAGAGAGAGAGAGAGAGAGAGAGAGAGAGAGAGAGAGAGAGGAGATTACCGCTACGTAACCGTGGAAAACAAGTCTACGAGAGTCGAAGGGAAGCACTTTCTCGTGAGGTGGGCAGCGATGCTAAAGTTTTGCTGTGCTGTACGAAATTACCCCTTGCAATTCGTCGGGTTTGTATATGACTCTACAAATTCGAGAAATGGAAACGCAAGCATAAATCGCGTATGCAATCTTCTATTTCTCCCCCCTTCCCCTCCCTCTTTCTACACATAAAACCTCGTTTTCACTTCCTGGTGTAATATCGGATTTCGTCAACTCTTCTCAAATTTTTCATTGGAATTTCACGGTATCTCGTCTCGTTATCAAGCCCGCGAGAACGCGATCTCATCTGTAATTTTATCTCGAGTATATATATATATATATTTTTTTTCGTACGTGCAATTCCCCGAGGAAAATTGAGTCACGATGGATGGTATCTGGAAGAGGAAATATATATATATCTCGTAGTGGGAAGCGACTTATTTACCAAGAATGGCCAGGGTAGAGAGAGAAGAGCCGACCCAGGAAGAAATGAGAGATGGAAGAGGAAAAACTCTACAATCATCGTAAAAGAATTACAACGATCATTTATTCGTATTCGTATAGTTGTATAAATAATATGGTGAGTATTTCAGTAGCGTAAAAATAAATAAAAAAATAACCAGAGTCTGACCTCGTCCTGGCAATCGCAGGCTAAATAAAAATCGAATAACAGACCAACGTAAATAAAAATAAGGGAATTAAAAATCTGTTTGAATTAAATATGAAAATACTTTTACATGCATTCAATAATGGCTAAACGAAAATGAATTAATACGAAGTTATATATTCCTCGCAAAACGTTCGTATGCACAAAAACGTCACGTCTCTCGCCAAAAAAACGTATAAAATCTTTTTTTTTCTGCTTCAGCCTCGGCAAAACAAAAATAATCTGACAATATCAAAAACTCTGTTTATCCTGAGAGGATAAAAAAGTGCTTTTTATTGCCGGAAGCGAATGAACGAAAGATAGGGGGAAAACAAAAATAAAAAAAAATAAACGAGTACAAAAAGACCTCGGAATTTGGCATCTCGTTGATAATAGGAGAGAGTTCGTCAATTTCGAAAAATCTCGGCGACCCAAAGACCAATTTGTCCGATTGCAGAGTCTCAAAGAGAGAGAGAGGGGGGGGGGGGGGAGTCGCTTGCACGAGGAATACAAATGTGGAATGTGGAGTGGGATGATTGGGGGGAGGGGGGGGGGGGGGGGGGGGAGTAACCGTTTCTCCGAGAAAAGCAAATAACTGCGAAGAAGACTGGACAAAAGCCGCATGCGGACCACCGAATGGTTCCTTTTTCGCCTATCAGCTATCCTATATACACACAGAGGACGAAATAACTCTCATAGTAGAATCTCGTCGTCGTCGTCTTCGTTGTCGTTTCTAGGCCGCCGAGGTTTCGCTTTTCGGTAACTCTCAGCGTGTTGTTATTCAGTCTGCAACATGTCGCGGTGGAGGAGGGGAAAGGGGTGGGAGAGTGAAGAAAAAGCTCACTACGTCAAGAAATACAAGAGCGAACGATAGTGAGAGAGAGAGAGAGAGAGAGAAGAAAGAGGTAAACTGCCCTCCACCTCTCCATTTCCTCCCCTTCGGGGCAGGGTAGCGATGCGCCCTCGGGTCGAACGCCAAATCCCCGGAGGATTCTCCTTGCGACCCCTCCACAGTGTTATATATATATATGTATGTATATGTATATGTATTGACGGAGGGAGGAGAAAGAGGGGAATGTATATGAGGGCAGTCGACAACTGGAGGGAAACGAACGAGAAATAGTGAGGCCACACGCATACAAGCAAAGCATCCAAGCATCCAAGGGTAGTAAGAAGAGCTTTTTCAACGTCTTCGTGGCTGGTGCAGCGAGCAAAAGGTATAATGGAAGCCTTGGAAGATGCCAGGAGGATGCCGGAAATCGATTCGCCATTAGGCTAGCTTGCTTTCTCTCTCTCTCTCTCTCTTTGCGAATTCCAAGCAAAAACTCCTATGCCTCTCGTATGCGACGCTGGACGAGAAGAAAGGGGGAGAAAATTTTTCGGCAGGATAGCCCAACTGGGCATCCGGACAGCCATGGAATTTCAAGTTTTTGGCATCGAGAATCACGCAAAGGGTGCAGAGGATCACTGCGGGAAACCCGCAGGCACGTCTTACAACTTCTTCATTCTCTATATATGTATATATAGATATGTTTTTGGTGTCTAGCTAGTATATATATATATATATATGACAAACATCGAAGAGACATTTTTTTAGTATCCGAAATAAAATTCATACATTCCTGGACGCTCGTATAATTTTTGATTTCACGATAAATTAAATTTTCCACTTTTTCATTTCAATATCATCTATCTTTTTTTTTTCATTTGGATCATATTTTTAATAATTGTATAACGAAATATACATATATTTTTTTTTTTTGCTTTTTCAACGATTTTTCGACATTATGGGGGAATTTTCAATTTTCAACTTCAAAGCGTGGAGCCAACCAGAGCATTGTGTATTTTATCCACTAGACTCGAGCGAGAGAGAGAGAGAGAGAGAGAGAGAGAGAGAGAGAGAGAGAGAGAGAGAGAGAGAGAGAGAATGTGAATGCGTTTGATAGTCGCGTGTTACATGTAATTCACGAGAGGTATACTGACCCTTGAACCATCAAGTTTAATCCAACAACCGACAAAATGTTCTGCTCTGTCGGTTATATAGAGAGATGATTCGAAAATATATGCCAAAGTTCGTTTTTGTCTGTATTAAAAGGGTATAAACCGACACAAACGAGCATATATAATATCGTATATATTTTGAGAGAGTTTGATTTTGAGTGTTTGTTCTATTCAGTATATAACACTCGTTTATCTATTTTATAAACATTTTTTCTTCCTTCCTCTTCATTAAATTCTCTCTCCCTTCCATCATTATTCGTTATAATTCCACAGAGCATGACTTGCGAAAATTGCTGACTGATGCACCGCGTCGAAACTTTCACCAAGCACGCGGATAATATTAATATCGTTAGACGCGCACAAAACCAAACAAGATATAAAATACTGAATATATATATATATATATATATGCGTATGTATTTCAAGCTGACAGTTGCATTACGACAGAGTTTGCTGGAAAATTGTTTCATGCATTTTGATTTTGCAACGAAATACACTCCTTAAAACTTTGTAATAATAATAATAATAATAATCGAAGTATTAATGAGGGAAAATATTCAACCCTGTATTATCTGTACTACGTGTTCCCCCCTCTAAGTTCATGCAACAAACGAATGATTGAAAAATTGGATTTAGAAAAGAAAAAAAAAAAAAAAAACGAAGGTGAATCGAACAGTGCCTGGATTTTCATCCACACGTGTCTCGTATATGCGATATTTTTTATTATTCCGGTCGTAGTTCGCGGTGAGCGCTAAAACTCGAGCGGATTTTGTCGAATGGTCAGTCGAAACTTTCTGATTTTTCAAAAAGCGAATTCACCACCGACGAGACACGAGGGAGGAATTCTTTTTGTGCACGAAAACCACGAGTTGACGGTGGTAAATTGTCCAGGCATAATACTGGGCAATATCCAGCCATTGGGGTTCGACTTTTTCTTTTTCTTTTTTCAAAAGGGACGAAACTTCCGGTGACGTGAGACATGAAGAAGACGAGACGAAAACTTTATTTTTGCCGAGAAGCCTTCATTGTTTTTGGCGTTTATCAACAGAAATCTTGGCAAGAAATCAGGGATTGTCCATCGGGATATGAGACAGTAAAAGAGGAAGGGAGGAGAGAGAGAGAGAGAGAGAGCGAGAGAGAATGACCGGCATTCTCGTGCTAGCCGGGTCAAAGTTTGGCCAAAAAGTGAGGGAGGGCGAATAACTTTCGTCTATTTTGCCGATGGAAGAGTCAGGACGCAAAAGAAAAACGAGATATTCTTGAATTTTTGCTAGCCGTATATAGACGAAAGAGGGAGAGAGAAAAATAAGAAGAAAAATAAAAAGGCAAAGAGAAAGAGAGCTAGAGACGAACATATCTTTGCACCGTGGAGTGATCTTAGCCGAAATGTATGTAGAAAAGATTTCTCGGCCAAGACATTTTCATTTTTTCGCTTTTTAATCTCCGCAATTTTTTTCCCTCGCGTCTCTCTTCTCTGCTTTTTTCGCCGCTCACTCGAGTCCAATCATTTCTACAATCTACCTCGACTATGAGATATATATTATAAAATCTTGGCACGTTGCTGGTCCAGAAAACATGCAACGCCGAAAGAGCAAAAAAAGAGGGGAAATAAAAAAACAAAAAAAGTTATTATTGCTATTCGCGTATTTTAAATTTTCGACTCGTATCTCCCTCATTACTCAAACGATACTCAAACGATACTCGAGAAGCTTGAGTTTGCCCAAAGTGTTCCTCGCTGACAGACGAGAGTGTCACCATTTTCAAAGAAAGGAAAAAAATAAAACCATAAAAATAATAATAAAATAAATAGAGGCGGGGTAAAAAAAGCTGCCAAGAGAATCAACGAGGGGTTGCCAATGAAAACATAATCTGTGAAGAGCACACACACACACGCAGACCTCTTGAAACTCTTGCGAGGCCAATATATATATATATATATACTTTACGGGGTCTTGGCTGGACCACTTGATGTCACTTCGTTATGCTCCTCTTAAGAGGACACAGACACTCTTCGATCTCAAATAATAGTTCTTTCCCTTTATTTTTCTTATACGATCAAAATCATCTCGAACCTAATTCATCACATTTTAATGCATCGAATGAGAGTCGAATAAACGTTTCTCGACTTTTCTCCATTTTTCTCATCATTATCCGCAGTCGCGAAAACTTTTTTCGCAATTTCCATAGATGGAACTATATATAGCGATGAATGAAAAATTATATAATAATTGTGTCACAAATGACAGATAAAAAAAATTCAATGGTTCAGAATAATCGAAAAAAAAAAAACTAGCTTATTAAATTTTAATGCATTGAATGAGAGACAACTAAACGTTCTTTTCAACTTTCTCTTTTCCTCTCTCATCATCTACAGTCGCAAAAATATTTTTCACAATTTTTTGTAATCGTAAAATGAGCCAGTGTAGAAAAATTGTGCATCGATGCATTTATATACTCGCGACACAAAGAGCGAATAAAGAAATAGGATGAAAAAAAAAAACGGATCGAGATAATAAGACAGTGGCTCGAAGAAGGAGAAGACTTAACGGAACGGTGGGACGGCTTGTGTTGGAAAAGGAAGATACACGCTCTCTTACTCCGTGGAGTTTCGCCTACTCGAGAGTAAGAAGCCCGCAGAGCAAGGAGGCGCATCGAGAGAAACCTGTTCAACCGGTCTCGCTCGATCGCTCTGTCGGTTCTCCCCTCACCCCTGGCTCCTTCTCTCGATTCCTCACCCGCAACCGACGATTCACACGGACACGCTACATGAACCATCCGCAGACGAAGACCAGTAGAGCTCCGGAGACTGGACCGCGGCACTTCGCCAGGCAGCATCACACGGCGTATCTCTCTCTCTCTCTCTCCCTCCCTCTCTCCGATTCCCCTTTCCCTCATGTTCACAACTCACACACACAGACACAGGCTCCGAGAGAGGCCACAATTCACGGTCCTGAAGTTGGCGGACCACGCCTGGATCCGCTCAGAGCCAACTCTACACGAATATGCTTTGGTTTATATATATATATATATATATATATACGATACACGATGACTACATTCACGTTATTCTGATGACGTTGCTTTCAACTGCCATACAAAAGACCGAAACTTCCTGTTGACCGATCCAACCATTTCGTAATATCGTTATGGAGGAATCATTTTGATAGCTGCGAAAAGATATGACGTCGTCGTCTCGTATAAAATGGTTTAATCATCATCGTTTTGAAATTTCTCCTGGATTACCAAAATTTTGGCCTAACCCCGATCTAATGAATTTTTAACCTCGTTTTTTTAAACACGATTTTCACCACTTCGTTCATGTTAAAAATGTTGGGTCAGCATAATTGTTTGCAAAGTACTTGATTTTTTCTGAGCAGGGCGAGACAAATTTTGTCCCTTAACTCCATTTTGAGAAAGCTTTTAATCCACCCGAGACAAAGTGATTGTTTATTGGCCGCAGGTCCAGAATTATCCAAAGTTTCGAGAACAAGATCGAGTCATGTCCAACGATATAATCCTCGTCTTTGGTGGTTTACTGCGTTTAGCAAATTCTCCGTGATCTTTTGGAGATGAGCGGTGGAAGTCAACCGGGGCTTTCGGTATATCGAGAACGGTGAGCGAAGGAATATCGCGAGCGAGTGAGAGGCAAAGTTGCTACAGATATATATATGTAGAGGCGTCTAGCAAGGCCAGTCTCGGATAACCTCGTGGCAAATCCCAAGGTTAACCGATCCTCTTCGCCAAGTGCCCTGGAGGTAATTGGCCCAGGATTTAAGCTAGACACTCTCCCCTCACTCACTGATATATACCGTACAGCCCTAGCAGTGTTCCCTTTCGTCGATGTAGATCAATGAGATTGTCGAGAAGATTTTGGAATCGGCTGTACACCGATATAGCATAATCGTGGGGTTGTTAACCACCCCGTAACTAGACGAGGTTATCAACTCTGAAGCTATATACGAGAGAATCTCTCAACTCAGCATGTAGACAAGGCTAGTGACTTTGCACTAAGACCAGAGTAACCAGCTCGACATAAAGACGAAGCTATTAACTGTACACCTAGACAAGATTACTAACTCTGCACCTCGACGAGGCTACCAACTTGCACCTAGTCGAGGGTAACCAATTCGTTACCTAGACAAGACTGCCAACTTTGCACCTAGACAAAGCTGCTGACTCTCCACCGTGACAAGGGTTGGTTACCCTCAACTCGTAGACGAAGCTACCAACTCTGCATTTTGACGAGGCTACAAGCCCTGCACCTAGACGAGGCTACCATCTCGCACCTAGACGAGGGTAACCAATTCGTCACCTAGACGAGGATACTAAACTCTTCATCTCGACAAGTCTACAAACTCAGCATCCAAACGAGGTTAACGACACATCCATACCGGTTTTTCGAGATGGTACTTGTGTCAATGAGTCAGACCCATCTATATATATATATATATATATTGGATCAACTCTCCCAGGACGAAAACGGTACGCTTCGATGTTCGGGGTCATTGTGCGATGCATGTACCAAGTGCTGGAGATGGCGTCGACGACGTACGAGAACAGAGCACCGGAGTCTCGTACCCTCTGGAGTGCACTAGACTCGGGGTAATTACGAGCCAGTGCCCTATGGTCTCAAATCTTTGCCGCCTACGCTGCAGATCTACGATCACGATGAATCGCGCTTCTATGTGTATGTGTGTGTGTGTATGTGTGTGTGTATGTACGAAAGAACCGGTAAGGATAATAGAAGTTGCACCGAGGTGCAGGGGATTTAAAGAAGAATGGCCAAGGAGATAGAGAGAGAGAGCGAGAGAGAGAGAGAGCACGAGAGAGCGAAAGAGAGATCACAAGAGAGAGGGAAAGAGAGATCACAAGACAGAGGGAAAACAGGATGGAAATTCACGAGCCGTGGCCACGAGAGAAGGCTTTATTACAACCTCCGGGACGCAGACGACGTGCCGCAAGGTAGCAGAGTAACCTCTTCGAGAAGACACCAGCTAGTAGAGCACCAGCAGGACTCTCTCTCTCTCTCTCGCCTTCTCATAGTAGATCTGTACAGCATAGATTCAGTGTCCCCGTGGGTAATTACGAGGGGTTGTCTCTTCGTTTAACGGGTATTGCCCCGGGAACGAAGATGAAATCGAATTCAATATATATCTATATAGATGCTTTACTCCCTCGCTTGCAGTTATTAGACGTCAACACTGGAGCTTACAAACTCGTCCGTTTTTTTCCTTCAAAGTTTTTTTTTTTGTTTTAATTACAAAAATTGACGTTTGAAATTGATGAATACGTCTTTATGAAGCTCCGATCGTCGTGCAAATCAATAAATTAACTCGTCAAATATAATCTTGTTCTTTTTGCAACTGTAGAAGACAAACTTGCTGTTACGCTTTTTTTTTTACCGAGTATTTAAAAGTTCCCAAAAAAAGAAGAATGATTAAACGTTACGTCGACTCAGTCGATTATGTCGGCATTATTACGATTCATTTCCTGTCTCGTATGTAGAGTTACGAGTGCGCGGAAGCGCGTGACACACTCGTGACTAATATTTAAACAAAAAAAAAAAAAACCAGTCGTGAATATCGTCTATCACGTGAAGAAACAAATACGAGGAAACGATTATAAAAGAGAAACGAATTACTCAAAACTGACGAAATGTCGTGTTCTCTCATATTGTCTCGCGTCTCGTTTTGGCATGGATCAATTATAATGAACGATATCGCGGAGACTTTTCAGCGTTCAATCAACAATGGAGACAATATATATATATATATATATATTTTTCTTTTTCGTGAGCCAGAATTATTAAAGAGGAGAGCTGAAAGGACAATGAAAAGCCCCGAATAATTTGTCATCGTGACAAGCCTGAAGAGAAACGTCAAGAGATCAGGATGAAAAGAAACAAGAAAGAAAGAAAGGAAGAAAAAACAAGTCGATGAGTTTTGAGGCGAGAGAACGCAACCAAGAATCCTCCTCCAAAGTTGGTGCTTCGAAAAGAGCCAATTAAACATTGAAGAGAAGCGAAAGAGCGATTCGAGTGCAGCAGCGAGAAGAGAACACGCTCGCGTTAACTCTCTGGATATATCCTCGAGAAGAGTTTTCATCGGGCCTCACCGAGGCCGTTTTTCCCGTTCGTTAAGATGAAATGAGCAAAGTATCAAAGAGAGCAACGTTGGGCAGTGAAGAAAAAAAAGAGAAAAAAAACGTCGTCAATGAGAAAGAAAAAGAGAGCAATAGAGATGAGGGGAAAAAATCGAGTAGCAAAATGGTATTCGAGTCACGAAGTCTCATCGCGTTGCCTCGGTGATCTCTTTCCGCCCTTCCTGGCGAGTATAAAAGAGCCCTTCGAGCATAACGTGTATTCACTTCCGGTTCCTCGAATCCTCACAGCAGCAAAAAAAAAAAAGCTTCCTCTCTTGTTAAACGTATATAGATGATGGGCTCATTTGAGTCGCAATAGTATATTGTGCATCTAGGGAGGAAAGTAGGTTATTGCTTACGAGGGCAGCAAGAGGAGCAAAAACTTCTCCTCGTAATGCACACGATATGTTTTTTTTACACATGAATGCCTATTTTCCTACCTGCAGAGAGGGAGGAAAAATAAGTTTTGCGTCCTAGGTAGGAAAGGCCGTGTCTTTCCGCCCTAGGGTGGAAAGACTTTCCTGCCTAGAGACGCAAAACTTCTTTTTCCTCCCTCTCTCTCTCTCTACAGTTAGCAAAATAGGCCTTTCCGTTCGTGTAAAAAAAAAAAAAAAAATTCCTCCATTCCTCCCCATTATTTATTTCAATCTTTGAGTGTTGCATTGACCGCGAAAAAGTGAACGAGAAAGAATCAAATACAAAACGAGCTCTCTACAGACACGTTACAGTTATTTTTCTCGTAATACCCGGTAATTTATTACAGCCGTATGTGAAGCACAAAAATAAAACGAGCATCAGCAGCAGCAGCAGCAGCGAGAGGGAGAGAGTCCAAAAGTCTATGGGTCTATGCTGGTGGAGTTTGAGAGCTTTTTTCCCCCATCTTGTTGCAGCGCTGAATCGTAAAAAGCTCTCGTTGAAAAGCGTTAGAGAGCATTCGTGCGTCGATGCCTCGAGCATTTCTCACGACCAAACTTCTCCCCCCCCCCCCTCTCTCTCTCTCTCTCTCTCTCTCTCTCTATCTCCCTGGGCAAGCCAAAAACTAATACGCACATACGAGAGATTGAGAGACCAGCCACAGAGAATAAATATAGCGTGTTTTACTCGCATTCTGACTCTCAAGGAAAAACTCTGTATCCGATTTCGAAACTACCAAACGCGTTAAAACAGTTCGAGAGAGAGAGAGAGAGATAGAGATATGAGAATGAAGGGAAAAGTTTTGGATCAAACAGAGCGAGAGAGCTTACGAGCGTTCGTTGAGAGTAAATTTTTCTTCATTTTTTTTTCAAGCTAGGAAAAGGTTCATTGAGATGGAATGAGGTAGATGGCAAAAAAAAACACTCAAACTCACTCGAAAAAAAAAAAAAGAAAAAATAAATAAAATGTACACGCTCGTGTCCCTCTAGCTCGAGTTCAAAGTCGTAAATATGGAAAGTAAAGCTGAAGATATTTATATATGTGTTTGTACATATTTATGGTTTAATGCGCGTCCACGTAACTTTATGCGCTATTCAAGGCTGTGGCAATTGCGTTGAGGTGTAACGGGACTCTTGCTCGACGTTTTTCCACGATGTGTGAGACACCCGGAGCCTCGAATAGCTCATAAACTAACGAGCCTGTCTTGCACGCTTCCGATCGAGAGAATAAAATCGGCCGAACAAAATCAGAGAATATTTCAAAAAATTTCAGACAAGACGGGTGAGAAAAATCTCGTAGGAGGGGAGAGGAAAAATATCTACGATGTTTGGGATTAAAGACACCTCGAATTACTCATAAAATCAGTCTTACTCGTTCTAATCAATTTAATTCAATTTAACGAGGAAATGCTGTGATAGAAAAAAAAAAATCGATCATCAAAAAATTCGTGGAGAGGGAGGAAAAAAAATATTCCGAAGAGAAAAGGTGGGAGAAAATGGGAGGCTTGACAAAAAAAAAAAAAAAAAATGCAGAAAAGGGTTTTTCATGAGGCGAGAGTCACTGTAGTAATGCGGGAACTTTTATGCTTCGCACTTAGGCAAATAACCTACGCGAAATGAGGAAAGAGCAATAAGCAGGCTACGTGAAACAATACTCTATATATAGAAACAGTTACAGTTGCAGTTATATATATATATATAGACAGAGAGAGAAAGAGAGAGAGAGGGAGAAACAGTTACCTCCTGACTGCATACAGAAATGCCCGATAACAACAGACTATAATTCCGTTCTCTCTCATTTCTCTTATTTCATCCCTTTCGAGGTAGTTAACATCTTCTTTTTTTTTTCACACCCCTTCATTTTATTTTTCAAGCAGCGAGTGCTAAAATTTTGTAAATTTGAATTGTGAAACGAGAAAAATCCGAGTGGCATAAAATAAATAAAAAATTGTATTAGAAAAATAAACATTACGGATATCGCACAATGGTGGATGGCGCGGTAGGGGAATTGAGGAGGGGGTGGGGGGTGAAGATGTAAAAAATTCTCGAAATGTCGATGCATGTACCTAAGAGCTTTTCGACAAGATGAGGAGCGATAAATTCGAATCACGGTGAAGCCCTCTGATGGAAAAAAAAAAAAAAAAAGTAACGACGAACATATAAACGAGAGGAATAAAAAGTCAACGACGATTTTGCGGATTTCAAGAGAGTCAGAGAGAGAGAGATATCCGCTTCGTATGGTGGATATCTTGACGGAGGATTCTCGAGTGCTGTCTGTGTGTGCGTGTGTAAATCGCGAAAGAGAGGAAAGAGCTTGTCGAATTTTTTGCGAAAGATATGGAAGGGAAGATCGACGGTACGCGAGACTACCGATCAGTATTGGCATGCGAAAGCCACTCCGCCTCGTATATCTTTATATATATATATATATAAAGATTTGAGATATTTCGCGTATATAGTACAAAATCTGCTCTCAATTCTTCCGAGCATATTTTTCCGATTTCGTACCAAAGAGGAAGCATCTCTCGAGTCTCAAAAAATTGTCCATACGAAGGTACAAAATTGGCCAATATATACACATCAGCGATTTATATGTGTCAGGTTGAAAAAAAAAAAAAAATCAAAAATAACTCAGTCTATTCCGACAAGACATCTTGATATTTCTTCAACGACTTCATGAGCAAAAGACTATCTTGAAAGAATGTTAAAGATTTTTTTTGATTTTTTTTTATTTTTTCAATTGTTTTGAAATATTATTTTAAATAATTTCTTTTACGTGCTCTTGCATAAATTTACGAATATGTGCAGTCACGCCAATCTCGAATGACTCGCGGTTGACTCAGAGGGGACGCGAATCAGTGCATATAATTTTTTCAAATCAAAGCGAGAGAGCTTCGTGGGAAAAATTCAAGACCCAGTATATATATATATATATATAATATATATAATTGCTATTCAAGCACATTTTTTTCATCACACAAAATCGTCGATTCCCATCAAGCATATTTTTTATTATATTTAAACTGTATGGCTAATTGACCGGAGAGGGGGGGGGGGGGGAGAGAGAATTTTGGTTTGTGCATACGTTTTATTGAAACGTATCAAAAGTCTAACGAGTTGATTGTTTTAGACACGCACATGAGGGACGAAGATGAAACGAAGATAAAACGAAGAAGAGGCGAAGGAAAAATATAAATATCTTTTGCATTTTTTTTTTTTTTTTTGTCAGGCAGGAATGATCGATTTCCATAATGCATTTTTTCTATTCATTCAAGGTATTTGAGTGGAGGGAAGGGAATTTTTCATTGTGCGTATAATTTTTATTAAATTGTATTGAAATATTAACGTGTTAATCGATCGAGACACGCACGTGAGAAACAAAGAGGCGAACGAAAGATTTTTTATTTTTTTTTAACCGTAAATTATGTTAATGCCTTAAGGTAAAATATTGTTGGGCTCACGATTAATGCAGGGCAATTATTACTATACAATACTACGGCGTGAAATACTTTCAGTGCTATTTAACGCGATAAGAATACGAGCCAAAGGCTGTTGCCCAGACAGAGTATATGACGAAATTGCTATGCATGCACATTTCTTCATCAATCAAAAAAATCCTCGATTCTCATCAAACGTTATTTTTTATAGAATTTAATTTGTATCGATAATTGAAGGAGGGAAAAAAAAATTATTTGCCTGTTCGATGTGTAAAAAAATATTGAAACATTAAGGTGTTACTCGAGGCTTGTTTGAGACGAATTTGTATCGAAGGCAATTTTTATGTTTTATTTAAAATAAATTTAAAAATATGATTATTTTTTCACAAATCGTAAATTATTTTAATGCCTTGAGGTAAAATATTGTTGGGCTCACGATTAATGCAGGGCAATTATTACTATACAATACTACGGCGTGAAATACTTTCAGTGTAATTTAACGCGATAAGAATACGAGCCAAAGGCTGTTGCCCAGACAGAGTATATGACGAAATTGCTATGCATGCACATTTCTTCATCAATCAAAAAAATCCTCGATTCTCATCAAACGTTATTTTTTATAGAATTTAATTTGTATCGATAATTGAAGGAGGGAAAACAAAATTATTTGCCTGTTCGATGTGTAAAAAAATATTGAAACATTAAGGTGTTACTCGAGGCTTAATTGAGACGAGAAACGAAGGAAAGACGAAAAAAAAAATGGGGAATTTTCTTTTAGTCGCATAACTGTAAATTGTATAGACGCTTCAGAGTATATATATATATATATATATATTACTATTAATAGAATGCAATTGTTACTGTACGATAGTACAACGTAGAGAATACGCGCAAGTATATATTTACGCGGCAGGAAAATAAAAGGCAACGGTGTGTCAGGAAAATTGGACGCGTGGGAGAGTTGACGTGACCGTAATTCTCATATATAGTCGAGTTCACCTGCCCGTCACGGACTTGCCGAGAATTGTGCGATATTAGCACTGCGGCCACTTCACCTCAATCGCAACGAACGGACATGCGAGACATTTCACTGCCACTTGGTGGGCTCGCTCGATTCCTGTTGAGATTAGCAGAAAATCTCTCTCTCTCTCTCTCTCTCTCCCACTTCTACCTCGAATTTATGTCTTACTCGTGATTCTCCTCAAATTCTTACAGCGATGTAATTTGTACGATTTGTGACGAGTGACATTGAGCGCTATCAGTTATCGGGACTCTGGCAAATCGATAAACTCGCCGGTGTACGCTGACCAGAAGTGATTCACGTAATTGTCAGATCGATACGAGACACGTCATATGAAACGAGAATTATAGAAATAATCAGAGAAAAACTACAATTCATTTTTCGATAAAATAATATGCAAAATAATAATTTAAATTTTACAAAAAAATTATAATTTTAATGTTACGGGAAAAAAAAAACGGGAATATATATAATTAATATATATATATAAAATTAGTTTGACAAATGTGATAATGAAATTACGATTTTATCATATACGAGGAAAAATATATAAAAAAAAAAATTTATCTGATAAAATAATTGTAAATTATCAAAGAAATGTATATAAAAATTAAAATGACTTTTTTTTTTCAATAATTATAAATAATTTCTTCGTACAATCACAATTTACCGAGAAAATTATTTTTTAATAATCTTTTGTTGGAATCGTGCCCATCGTGGACGAGATTTTATTTCACGAAATCGCCGCAGGGGTCGTTAATAACCCAACAGGTGCCCGTTCTTTTTCTCAACCATTGTTTGTGTCCATTATTCTTTTTTTATTCGTTTTTTTTTTTTTTTTTTTGTTTTCTTTTTCCACGATTTTCATGCAGAAATAAGCGTCGGGACAAAACAAAGCTCGAGGTCCAAAAAGTTTGTGCGGCAACAACGTTGGACAGACGTCCCAGGGGCGAAGTGAGAAGCCCGCAAGCGTGTAAAGCTCCCCTGCTGTTTGTAAAATGAGAGAGAGAGAGAGAGAGGGAAGGAGAGAGTCCCCTGTTGGTGGATTTTTCAGCTTGACCTTTGTCGTATTTCTCGTGTTCTGCGCGAGCTCGAGCAACGAGAGAGAAAAACTATAAAGCAAAGAGAGAGAGAGAGAGAGAGTGTGCTTTTCGCTATCATCCGTGACTGTTAAACACACACACACACACACACACATATATATATATACTCTTTAGATCGTTCCGATATCCACAACGCCACTTTTCTACCACTTTTTTCTGCCCCCCCCCCCCCCCCCCATTCCCACCCCCCCTCTCTCTCTCTCCTGTAATTAAGGCTTCCGCGGATATCCGTCGATTAGCGACCGAGCTTTAACGTTCAACTCTACAAACGGATGTTTCCACCTCGCCCTCCCCAGCCCGCCCCCCCCGCGACCATTCTCGCGGAAGCAAAAAGAAAAAAAAAAGTAACACGCAAGAATCATTTTTCATGGACGCACTAAACGTAATCGTGCGACCTTGAACGAGAAAAAACGCCCCAGAACAAAACTCTTTCATGGTGGGGAAAAAAAAAAAAAAAAAATTATCCCGCAACGTGTAACGAGTTCACCATTGAATTCATAATCGAAAATTCATAAATTTCTCCTCGACATTTATGTGAAGAAAAAAAAAAAAAAAAAAAAATCCTATAACATTTTTCGTGTCTTCGAGTAGTGAGGAAATTGTGCCTGGCATTTCTCGTAGCTGAGGGAAGAATAGACGAGAGTCTGTAGCCTCGTCTATAGAGCTTGTATAACGTAATTCGAGATAGAGAGAGAGAGAGAGAGAGAGAGAGAGAGAGAGAGAGAGAGAGAGCTTAGAGAACGTAGAGGGAAGAAAGAAGGGGCAGAAGAGGAACGCGGTGGTCACGAAATAGGTCTGACTCGTTGGTTAAAAGCGCGGGACAACCTGTTTGGTATTAAAAAAAAAGAAGGGGGGGGGGGGGGGAGAAAAACGAGTCAGGTCGAAGGCAGAGCGTGCTGGATACACGGAACAATGCACGACTATCGAGGCACCTGCAGCGCTCGATCGTCTAGCATTATATTTTTTTCTTCCATCTACCTGTTCGCTTTTTTTTTCCGCCCCATCCCCATCTCTCCTGCTTCTCCCCTTTCTCTCTTCTTCGTTCCTCTCAAGCGACTCTTTTCTCTACCTGGATCCCATCAAGAGTCCCGATCTATCTGTACAAACGACTCTCGACTCTCGACCCTGACCACCAACTGAAATATCACACGATATTTTTTTTCTCTTCTTTTTCTTTTCTCTCCAAGAAATCTCATATGACACGTGTGTCGACTCTGTGGGACAGAGATCATCAAACCTTAAAGATGAAGATGATTTAACGAAAAATAAAAATAAAAAAAAGCTCCCAGAATGACGACGGGATGATAAACAATTTTTCCACAATTTTATCGACTTATAAATGCCAGAAGGATTTTGACTTGGATCGTCAAGCAAAGTTAAAGAGGGAAGATTAACGGAATAAAAGGGTCCAGAATCGAGAAAGGATGATAAATTATTTCACAAAATTTATCGGCTACAAATGCCACAGAAATTTCAACCTTTAGCGTAAAGATACGAGTCTTGAATTGAAAATCTTGATGTGGTTAAATTGCCATTGGAAGATTTCAAAGGATTAAAGTTAAAAAAAAAAAACGATAGAAAAGGAGATTCAGTTGAATCAACGAAATAATTGAATCTCCGCCTAATAATCTTATAGTTGATTCTAAATAAATTCAAAATTCTAAATATATTCAACTTAACTAAATCATCTATTTGATTTATTGTCTTGGCTTAAATAAGCTAATTGTCTCATGAAAAATATATTCGTTTAATTAAATCAAACAATTTATTTTAAAATTGAGTAAAAAAAAAATTTGCCCACCTTCAGTTAACTTCAACTGAATGTTTTTTTTTCTCAGTGTATACTACAGCCAAAACGTCGTCCAAAGATAGAAATAACATTATGGGTAAAAAAATGAGCAATCAAAAAAAAAAATACATATATGTGATAAATGATTTATCCAAAAAAATGTATCGATAATAAATTACCGAAATTTGTTTCCATCAAATCATGAAAGGAATGAGTCTCGAATTGAAAAGCCAAGTGTGGTTCAATGTACGATTAAAAAAAAAGAAAAAAAAAAAAAATATCGATGATTTGGTCTATTATAGTAAATGTAGGAAATGTCCGTTACACAGGTGGTTTGGTTCAGTTCTCGTTTGACATGGGTAAGAGGAGAACTATGGAAGCCGCCTGTGACCCCACATCGAGTAAGTGAGAGCTACATCAGACTTGCTTGCAGTTGGTATTAAATCGATCTGAGAGGGAGAGAGGGAGGGGAGAAAGAGAAAGAGAGAGAGAGAAGGAGGTAGAGTGTGAGAGGGGAGGGGGAGCCTCCTCACATGCAATGTACACGCGACGCCCAGTGTGCACATACAATTATTACATATGTCGCCATGGAATATGCATAGTAGTTGTCCTCACGTCACACACATGCAACACCTTTTGACTATACACATTTGCATATGTTCGTATTTACGTGTCTGTATGTGTGTGCGTGTACGTGTGCATGCATGTAGCCCTGTCGCATCGTCTTGTAATTAGGTCGAGCCGTTATTACACAAACGCTCACAAACACACACACACACACACACAAATATCTCGCATTGCTCAGCTCAGCGCCGCCGTGACAAGTTAGAAGGGGTCACATGTGCATTCATACACTGCATTCTTTGACGCTGAGAACTCTACACAAATTAGCCCTTCTCGTCTCGCGTTACAACACTCTTGGAGGCTACTTTGCAGTCGTTATAACCCAAACTGAAAGAAAGCGAGAGAGAAATAGAGAGAGAGAGAGAGAGAGTGAGAGAGAAGCAGCCAGCAACGATCCATCAGCTGCTCTGTTGGGAATTCAAAAGGTGTCCCAGACCGGGGAGAAGGGAGGCTAAAGATAGACTTTATATCATATAAGCGGATTTCTAACGAAGTACCTAATGGAGAATACACGTCTAGTCCCCCTCCCCTGCCCCTCTCTCTCTCCCCCATCAAAGCCCGGTGGAGTTTACAACATTTTTCGATCCTCCCAGCCCCAATGAATGTCAATCATCGTCGATAAATTGCCAAGCATGAATTTCCTTCTCGATGAAAACTTTTGCCCAAAAGTTAAATATCGTACGCGTTTTAATCCATGAGAGAAGTTTGATGGGAGAACTTGGAATATTGATGGAAAAGTAACGGGGGGGGGGGGGGGAAGGAAATAATCCGAAGTGAAAAAAAAAAACTGAATAATGTTTAAATGTGAGTTTTTCCATTTTGTGAATTTATCACTCTCGAAGATTGAACGAGGGACGACCTACACTCAAAGTAGTTCGTGGTTGTTTACTAAAACTGGCATCTTCGAATAGCACCCACGTGCCTGGTGTAGCGTTTCAGCTGGTGCCAGGAATCCGAAATCTCTCTGTGCTTTTTCTCTCTCTCTCTCTCTCTCTCTATCTCTCTCTCTCTCTTGCTTACTCGTTCAAATCTTTTTTCTCTCGTTTTCTTTTGTCTCTACACTCTCTGTTTGTCGAAAATATTTGTTTTGGCCAGCTCCGGGTATTCTTTATTCTTCGGCTTTTCTCGCTGGACTCGCGCCACTCACTCACTTACTATCTTTCTCTCTCTCTCTCTCTCTCTCTTTTCTTTTATTTGCCAGTCCACGAAACGTTACTCTCTCACGGACTTCGGGCAACGGGAGACTCCTCCATGATTCTAAATCCTCGAGGCTTATATACCCTCCCCCAACGCGCTTTCTTACAACCCTTCGGGCATCAATATATATATATATTATGTGGTAGGCCGTGGAGAAAACCCAGCTCGGAAAAGAACACGAGTGAATGATGAAGAAGACAAAGAAGCAGGAGAAAGAGAAGAAGACGAAGATGAAAATGAAGAAGGAGAAGAAAAAAAAGAAAATGAAGGAGAAAGAGAAGAAGAAGAAGAAGAAGAAGAAGAAGAAAGAGAAGAAGAAGAACCCAAAGAAGACGAGGAAGGTTTCTTCGAGTCGATGATCGCCCAGCTCGCCTCCGAGGTCTACGACCCAAGGCACTCCCTCCTTCATCTCTTTCTCTCTTTCTTTCTTTCTTTCTTTCTTTCTTTCTTTCTTACGTGGCACAACGGCTCTCCAGTACGTTTCCTTTTTCACCCGTCCACTCGGGCCCTTGCCACAGATCCTACAGTCGAGAAATCGGTAAGTATGCAACAGTCGATTCACCTCGTCCTTGTCTTTGGGGAAAAAGAAATACCTAACAGGGAGAAAGAGGGAGAGGGAGAGAGAGAGAGAGAGAGAGACGAAAAGTTGATCGGTTGGAGAGATTGCCGATGCTTAGCACGCCCCTCCCGCCGAATGAATTTCGTCCAAAAAAAATGGTGGTAAAATATATACCTGGAGAGCCACGAAACTTAACCCAAGGCTTTTCCCCCCACTCTCCTCTGAACCCCCCCCCCTCCCCATCCCCATCCCCCTCCCCACCACACCTAAAACACCTGTCCCATATGAAATAGCCAACATGCGTCGCGTTTTTCATATAGCAAGGCAAAAACTTCCCAATTATAACGAGGAGCCATGGAAAAGCTAACATATACGTTCGTCATGGATGAAAATCGACACAAACTCCACCTGACGCTTTCCCCTCCCCTCCCCCCCGACCAAAAAAAAAAAAAACAAAAAAAAAAATCTCATCTCTCGTCATCGTTAAGGACGCTTCAGCGAGTTTACCGACTTAATTAGCTTTTCAACCAGCTGGTGAAAAATCCTCACCGTTAAAAAAAAATATATATTCTCACCCGAATAAAATTGATGAGATCAAATATGGATTTCTTTTTGTTTTTTCCATCAACAACGAGCGATGAATATGGATCTAGTGCGGCCGATCATTGGATGATTCAAGCCAAATTTTACGTCGAAAAATCGACACAGGTTACCTATATATATATATAAATATAAATATCCTACGAGGTCTCGGGATGAAAAGAGGAGAACGAAGCTAAAATTATTCTCATAAGTTCCTCATTACTACAAAAGATGAGGTCATTGACCGCTGGTCGAGCGGTGCACGCGCGATGGTTCCTTTCTCTTCAACGCTCATGGTGAATCGTTGCGGCGTTGCTTTTGACACAGTATAGCATACTGTACAGCACATACATATATGTACTACTACAATACATGGTATATATATATACACGTAACATCTAGAGTAATATATATAGTAGTATATATATATATAGTAGTATATATATATAGAGCACTGAATATACTATTACGTACACTGTACACACATTATAGTATTCAGACTCGAGCGAGAATACTCTCGGGTGAGCTCACTGAGCCGCTTTTCTATACGAGCCACTGACTATCTACATGTAGTTGGTGGTATGGGCTCGCACAGAGCAAAGAGGTGCATCATTGCCGACTCGATTTTCTAGTTTCTCAAAACGTGCGAGAGAAATCACGCAGAGAGCCTAGCTCTGTAATGCTTTTCTTGCGCAAGTAAAGAGAAGTCGGAAACTCTGCGGTCTCTGCTTGCGTAGCTCAACCGGCCACGACGACGTTCGACCTTATATATATATATATATGTACATGTACATATATAATAGTAATACGTATATATATACACACACATATATAATGAATAATATAACTCTGATTACTTTCGTACCTTCTTTTCTATCGGCTCTAGTACACGTTTAATATATTATATATACCGCATATACAAGCCTTCCCATTACATCGCGAGATATTACATGGCGCTGAATCCCAAAGCATTGGCATAAAAAACCGCGTGACGGACACTCGACAGCTAAATTTTTGATTCACGTAACGCACCAGAGCTCTCTTGCGACCTCAATGAGCCCACATTTTTTTATTATTATTAAACTTATGCAAGTTGACCTTTTCATTTTTTTCACACTCGGCAAACACAAATACTATATGAGATTGATTTTTTTTTTTTTTTTTTTTTTTTTTTTTTTTTTTAATTACAAATAATAGTAAAATTTAATTGCACAGTTCATGCTTGGTGAAGTAAAGAGATATGAAAGGCAAAATTTGATACGTATATCTCGTGAAAGATTAGCGTGTGTTGTCGATTGCCTAATTTTTTTCTATATAATAAAAGAGAGAGGGAGAATTGGCTGCTCGCGAAGAAGTACAAAATGGCGGGAGAGCACGAGATGGTAGCATTCAACGATCGTGTAAAAGCCGCGGCCACCTTACAAAGAGGCCATTGCCGGGGGCGCTGGAGAGAGAGATAGAGACAGATAGAGAGAGAGAGAGAGAGAGAGAGAGAGAGAGAGAGAGAGAGAGAGAGAGAGAGAGAGAGAGAGAATCGTTGTCCCTACATCGATGCAATACTTATAACGGTAATGGATTATCGATCTACAAAACGGCGTGTGTTACGCTCGAGCGCGAGTGTTCTATATTCAAGCACCTTTTCTTTTTTTTTTCTTTTTTTTTTTTTCCTATTTTTTTTATTATTCTCGCGCGATTCTTTTCTCGTTTTCCTCATGCTCGGGTGCGATAAAGTTTGTGCTCGCTGGAAGAGTCACTTGAGAAAAATCCAAGTAGGCAATCCGGTAACCATTTCTCTCGTGTATCCGGAAAAAATATTTTTTTTTCCTTTTATTATTATTTTTCCTCGTTTCTTCGACTTTTACTTTTTCCTCGATATTAATTATACTCGCGACACATATTCTTAATCTGAATAACGCAGAATTTTCTTTTCTTTTTTTTTTTTTTCTAATTATTAATAATAATCTCATATAACGAGGGGGAGGTCGCAGCGTCCGGTGATTTTGCAGTAAATTCTTCGTGCTGTTACGTCATCTACGAGATGCGTGATTCAAGGTGAGTATGAATCGAGAATAAAACTTCGTTCTCGCGTGTATGCGCGATAAAAAGTTAAGCCTGCCAAGAATGCGCGAAAGAAAAAGGCGAGGAGGGGATTTTGTGTAATTGTGACCTTATAAAATGTTTCACGAGTTAATTCGCTATAACGCGAGTTTACATTATAACTGACCTTAAGCATACTCCAGATTCTATTCATACAGTCTCGTTTATTACAATTTCGAAACAATGCTCCTTCGTGTCTTCAATATATAAATTTTTTTTATTGTTTATTTATTCATTTATTTGTTTATTTATTCAATTATTTATTTACTTTTAGAATGACCAGGAAACACCATTAAATACCGAGGGCAGAAATGGAATAAAATAAATCAAAAAAATCATAAAGAAAATTCAGTCCCCAACTTGGACAAAAAAAAAATGAATAAACGAAAATTTAAGGGCGAGGAATAAATCGTGACAATTTTTTCATGCCTTATATTATGAAATATATAATATTGTGAATAATATTTTATGATGAAAGCAACAATAATATCATTTAGTTCACAAACGAATAATATTATTACAGCTATATAAATTTTTTAGATCTATACACGACCTGGTTATATGTTTGGCCCAGTTAAATTTTCTCTCAGTGTAGTGTTAATCTGCCACTGTGAGTTACTTTACATGTTCCCTTAGACGTACTCGAGACTCTATTCATAGTCTCGGCTATTACTAACGATCCTCACACAAACTAGTCATTCTTTTCTATATATATATATATATATACTATACTGCTATGCTATACTATACTACTATATATACTGCTATGCTATACTACTGTATATACTATATATACTGTATATATATACTCTATGTGTATATATATATATATATATATATATATATATACACTATCCACCACTATCCAGCTGGCTAAGACTGCAAAACGCATAGAACATTCCTTTATCTAAGGGCTGTGCTGAAAACGCGATTATACCATGATGGTATGGCGGAGAAATAAACTAAAGAGAGAATCTAAATGCGAGAAAGAAGGGAAGAGAGAGGTGGGGAGGGGGAGGGAGAGAGAGAGAGAAAGAGAAGGATTATCACAAATGTAACGATTAATTTTCTACGGATGAGTTTAACGAGTTTAACGAAGATGTTGTAATTAGGAATTAGCGTATTCGAGGTTTAGTGAGGGAGACAAAGACAAAGATAAAGACGAAGACAAAGAGAGAGAGAGAGAGAGCTTAATATGTATACATGCATATATCTGATACGAAGACAACGATTTAGCTGTAAATTTACAAATTATAATTCGATTTATTCGTCGATTCCTATAATTTGAATTCTCCCTTCTTAATGTGTTTCCGAGGTTAATTGTTCTTTGAATCGTGGCTTGCTCTACTTTCCAAGTGGAAATGGCAGACAATTTGTGAAAATTAGTTGTAAAAATGGTACAGCAAGAGAACAATGAGAAAATGTCTCTGGCGTTTGATAAACCGTCATTTTCGTCTCTCTTGCTCATCTTTTATCTCTATATATCTATTGGCTCTTTCGCAGAGCTTGCTCATGCTTGGAGCATCTTACCAGAAAGAGAAAGAGAGAGGGAGAAAGAGAGAAGACACGAATGGACGCTTCGTCGATTCAATTCAACAGAAGTCAATTATTCACCGGCAATTAAGGCTCGTTCGTTCGTTCTTAATTACTCTCATCTCTCGCTCAAACCTCCTCTCGACGTCTCTTTAGTTGTAGTAATCACTCTTCGTGGACCTCTCTCTGCGTTATAGCTCGAGCGTTGAAAGTACATCGAGATAGAGAGAGAGAGAGAGGGAGAGAGACAGAGAGAGAGAGAGAGAGATGGAAAGAGAGAGAGAGAGATGGAAAGAGCGTTTAACGGTTTCAAATCGTCAAGAGGATCAAAGGAGGAGGAAGAGCACAGGGGTGAAATGTCGATGAGAGAAAAGTGCGACTGGGAGTTGGCCCATTGACTGGGCGCAATGCACCAGCACAGGGTGCTTTTATATACATGAACGCAGGCAAGGCTCGCTCTCTCTATCTGTCTGTCCCTCTCTCTCTCTCCCGCTCTCTCTCTCTCTCTCTCTCTCTCTCTCTCTCTCTCCCTCTCTCGCAACGAGAATGAACGTCTCGAAGCTGCGAGAACCAAAAGAGAAGCAAAGTAATTTCGACGTAATTTGCTTACCCGGTTATAGACCAAGGGATGGGAGGAGAAAGAGAGAGAGAGAGAGAGAGAGAAAAGCTGAAAGTGGCGATAAACGAAGGAGAGTTTCAAAGAGCCAAAAAAAGGTGCGACTTGAAAGAAAGCAAAAAAGTACAAAACGTGTCATAGCATAAGACGAAAGGGTATGGGAGAAAGAGAGAGAGAGAGAGAGAGAGAGAGAGAGAGAGAAGAGAGCAAAGCAGCAGAATAAAACCGATAATGGGAATTGCCAAGCTCGATTGGCCCACCGGAAGTGAATCGAGAAGGAAAACGTGAAAAAAAAAAAAAAAAAAAAGCGGAAAGAGGAGCGAAAAATAAAAGGAAAAACCTTTGTCGATAGTATCGAGCAAATTAAATTGCACGTTACTAGCCCGGAAAACGTCGACGATTACGAGAAACTCACTGGAATCCAAGAGAGCGCTAAAAATATCCTCACGACTCGTGTCCGCGAACGATGAGAGACAAAAGCTAATTTCGAGGGGCGAGGAGAGGGGAGAATAAAAAAAAATTTGAAAGTTTGTTATCGACAAAGAGCGAAACAATTTCGAGATATTGCCAGAGAGAAATTAATGAAAGAAGAAGAAGAAGAAGAAGAAGAGTGGAAAAGAATGAAACAAAAGTTTTCACAGTTATAATGAATTAATCGCTATTTCAATACGATCGAACGGTCGCGAGATAAAATTATTTCAAATGAAAAAAAAAAAAATAATAATAATCAAAACTTATTAAGAAGCCAGATGATGAAATTCGTTGGGTAAAAAGATTTTTTTTCTCTAGCTAATTTCTACTGTAATTAATGAGATGTGAAATTGCTGTATTGTAATTTTTTTCAGAATTTCAAAGAAAAGATAAATAAAATTCATGAAAGATTCAACTATATCGTGATTCTTTTGATTTTTTTAGCGACTAAAAAACGTTCGAACATCGAGAGAACTTTTAACCCAATTTACGAGCTCACTCACTCGCTCACCAAAGGCATTAAAAGTCGGCCGTGACCCTTTACGGCATAACCGCGTTGCCAGTCAGTATTTTAATTGTATTAATTAAATGCCCGGGTCCTTTGCAGTTTAACATTCCTCCGATAATATGAGAGAGAGAGAGAGAGAGAGAGAGAGAGAGAGAGAGAGAGAGAGAGAGAGAGAGAGAGAGAGAGAGAGAGAGAGAGAGAGAGAGAGAGAGAGAGAGAGAGAGAGAGAGAGAGAAAGGCTGCTCGGTCGTTCATACTTCTCGTGGTTTGCAAAGCGAATTATACAAGAGGGGACACTTGGTGACTCTTAGCTTGATCGTCACAAGTGCGAGCTTGGCACTTTTCAATTATAAACTTTTTTTTTTCTACCAAAATTCAACTGTTCAACGTGATAAAAATTGCGAAATCTTGAAGAAAAAAAAATCATATATAAATTTTCCTGTCGATAATCATCAGCTTGACTTTTCAACCCTGGCTAAAAATTGCGCAACGATTGGATAGATTTATGGAATACTTTATACGAAGAAGAAGAAGAATAAAACGGCGGGAAATACGAGGCAAAACAAAAAAAAAAAAGAATTGACGAAAGTGCGCGGTTGTGGAGATATCGTGCGATTTGCTGAGAGCAGCTGGTGCATGACCCTCGCAATATAGCTTTAATCGACGTTTATTAGAGTCGATTCGACGAGAGACAAAAAGCGAGAGAGAGAGAGAAATGTGAGAATACACAGGATAAAGAGAAAGGGCAAAAAGTACCATTTCTCGGAGAATCGAAACGATGTTCGAGACGACAGCACACGCAAAGAACACACAGCAGGAGTGGTAAAATACCCACAGCGCAACGCCACGACGTCATTTTGTAAAAGCCATTGTGCGGAATCGCTATGAATAATTCAAGCGACGAGGGAGTAAGAACGAGTGAGAGAGAGAGATCCCGTTGGAAAATATTGGCTTTTGTTCATAAGCCGGATCGACGAACATATACACCGTAACTATGATCTCTGTCTCGTTCCATTGCACGTTTTTAACACTGGGAAACTTCTACCCGAAGGATTTATCGAGATGGACGATTTCTCTTGGTCGCCAATCGAACAAGATAAACTTTGATTGAAACGAGATTTCATGACTACGTATTTGAATTGAAAAAAATAGTTTTTTTTTTTTTTTTTTTTGTGCATTAATTAAAAGATTTATGTATTTTGTTACGAAAGAGATTTTTTTTTCTCATTTTTTTAATGCCTTGTTTTGACGAATAAAATAGAGCGTGGCAGGCATTTTTTGTTTCTAAATTTGATCACCAGGTGAATAATTCGTGACGACGGCAACTTTGTTGATTTTATAAAATCACAAAAGTCACCGAGTCAATTCTCAGTTAATAAAAAATTCCTTTCTCACTAAATAAAATGTTATTTCCACTGCTGAGCATTCTATAAAACTTGCCGATAGACTTTCTCCTTCTCATCTCGTATACACAAATATATATATATATATATATAGGAGCATCCGGTAAATATGAACTAACAACTTCTATCCGAAACTTGGCAATCTCTTCCTAATCCCGCACAATCCAGGCCAACGTACAAACTTAAAGCAAACGCTTTTCACGATATAATTCCTATGTATATATATATATGTCTGGTTCTCGACGCCCGCGAATTCGAGATAAGATACTTTTCGACGACTTTTCGAAGAGATCGCAAGAATAAATCGACTGACAGGCGCGCGGCTGGATGTTTTCGCACCGGCCAGAGTGATAAACGAGATAGTTTTTGAGTTTCAACTTTACGAAACATCAAACAGACAGAGTGGGGCAAAATGGGACACTGAGAGAATTAATAAAGATTTTTAAAAGCTAAAAATTATATATTAAAATTACAAATTCCACCATGATTGAAATGGAACATTTTCAACTACACTTTTCCAGTCAAATTTTCCCATGGAAAATAAATATATTTTTAAATATATATATATAGAAATTTTGCCGCAAAAATATTTACCAAATAAATTAAAAATATATTTCATATATTTATCATGCATAAGAAATTATTGTAAAAAAATTATTGATAATCTATAGTTTTTTTTTGACGCTTGTATATTTATAATATTTTTTGTCAAACATTCTGATGGATAATTTAAGCCAACGTAGCACATTCTGGCGTGAGAAGATTTTCCTATAAAAGAGACTCGAGCGACCGTTTTCCCATCGTTTTGATTGCCAATATACATTGTTTGCGAATGCAAATAAAAAAAAATCAATTCAACTATATTGCATTCGAAGGAAATTCGTGAAAATTAAATTTGAATAACATTTACGGTGTTTCATTTTACCCCCGAGTTCCATTTTTCCCGTCCCGTATAGGATCGAAACGGAATATTATTATTATTATCACTATTATCCCATAAATCCGGACGTTCGAGAACGCGCAGTCACCTTATTCAACAAAAAGTTTCGAAAATCAAATATCTACACGATGGTATCAGTCATAATTTTTTATTTTATTTTTTTAATCCCTCGGAGTTGCGAGAGAGGCAATATAGCAAAACGAATGGCAAACTTATGTTTATTGGTATCGACCAGCAAGTCACTTTTTAGCCGCAGCGCAGCCCCATTAACGCTGGTTAGACTTTTTTATGGCTAGAGAAAGAGAGAGAGGAGACCCTCCCCAACAGCACCGAGAAGGCTTTACTGCCTCATTATATTCCGCTGCTAAGCTCAATTTTTCCCTCGGCCAACGCCTTAATTTATCATTTCAATATTCTATATATGTATATATATCTCAAAGCAAACGCATTCCTTCTGGATAAATATACATTGCAACGAACTTTCCTTTCCCTCGACAGTTTTATTCTACAAGAAATGTGCGCGCTCTCATTAAAAAGCCCTCGAAAAAGTACTACAAACTACGGAAGGAGAACTGTACTGTGTGACTGCCATAAATCGACGGAAAAATGAATTATTCCTTACGACTATAATTTTTAAGAAATTATATATAATGCGCCAAATGATATACACGCCACCCTACAAAAAAAAAAAAAAAAAGCCGGGGCAAGATGGCACATTTCCTACGACGGCACCGAATGAAAATCGGCCCAAGGAATAAACTTGTAAATATTTCTCTTAAATTTGTCACAAAATCAGATAAAATCTAGAGACGTTCGGTGGTCGACGAAAATGCCAAAATATTCCCAATAAATATATTTCTCATCACGTTTTGCCATTTGTTTTTCAATCGATAAGACAAAGACCCGAAGAATCGACGAAAGTTTTTTTGTACGTGTTGGAACGCTTTGACCTCCAATCGTATGAGAGATAATTATATTCTTGTACAGTTAGTATGGATACGACACGAAGTTTACTCAGAAGTTTTTTCGTGGCAAAAGTCTGTGCACACAAGACGAAGGCACATAAAATACGCTGAGAGAGAGAGAGAGAGAGAGAGGGAGAGAACGACAAATAGAAGATGGGAGAGAAAGAGTAGTAAAGGCGTCGAAACTGACAATGAGCGAGAGGACGCACCTGTAACTGTTTCGACGCACGCTCGGGAATGAGAAGAGGGATATCTACTTAAGCCTCTATCTTTCGTCAAAATGATAACTTTAAAACTAGATACGGAAACTATGTGAATACTCTGTATATTATATACGACAGATTTGTGTCGAAATCAGAAGAAATTTACTCGATAACAATAATAATAATTATTATTATTAGTAATATACAATTATTATTATTACTTTGTATAAATTATATGGTGTATATATATATATATATATATATATATATACACGGTTATAAGCTAAGGTCACTTTTTCAATTCTACAAAGTATGTTGGCGGCAAAACTTTTGATTTTTACTGTACCCGGTAACTTGGATGTACCTACTCGCTGATTCCCTTAACTTCCCCCCCTCCATAAAGACGGTTGCTCGTTTCCTTTCGCATTCGCGCTACTTTTTCTTTCACCGAAGACGCAAAAGTTTGTCTCAAGCCGACATTACAATGTTGCCATTATTTATCCTTTTTCAACTTTCAAACGAATAATATTCCATGATGATAACAATAATAATGATAATAATCACACAAAAAAAAAGCACGCACCTTTTACTGATGTGGAGAAAATCATCGCGATGCAGGACCACAGGACAAACTTGGCCATTGTCGACGTCATCATCTTCATTCTATTGGCCTTTGTCGTCTTCATCGTCGTAGTCGTCTTCTTACACATTACACTGAATTACAAAATTTCACACTTGAAACCGTAAACGAAAGAAAAAAAAACAATCAAAACTCTCGCACTGTATATATAAATAATCGTCGATGATTATTATCGTACAACGCACGTATCGTGTGTTGCAAAATATCTTCAAGTATCGCACAAGAAGATCAAACGGAAAACCAAGAAGATGCTTATAAATATTTGCCGAACAAACACGTAGACGCGAAACTCTTTTGAACTTTATATGCCAATTATTTTTATGACAATAGGCGATTTTTCTTTATTATTTTCTTCTTGTTTTTTTTTTTTTTTTTTTTTTTTTTAACGCGTAAATTCGACGTTCACTCGAGGGTGCGATTTTACAATCACGGATTATTGAGGACTTTTTTTTGTTCAATGAATTCGTGATATTTTCTACACGGTGAGAGTATACAATTTATACATGTACATATATATAAATATATATATATATAAAACCCGTTCACGAGAGGCGCGGAAGCCAACCTGATAGCTCGACGCGCAAAGACCGTCTGTCGCGCGCTTTACTTTCGACGTGGTTCGTGCGAGATCGGCGAGCGAGCCGAGTTTGTCCGAACTCCCCGATTCTCGCTCGAGTCCCCCCCGCCCCACCCCGCCCCGCGCCACGGTCTAAAACACTCGCTCGCTCTCACTCACGCAATCTCTCACTCCTTCTCTCACGCTGCGCTGCGTACAGTGTGTGGGCGATAGAAGCACGCACTAACGTCTTTCGTACTATAAACGTACACGCTCTCTCCTCACTGTAGTACTACGATTTCCTCGCCCTCGCCACGCTTCTGCGTGAGAGATTTCGTTCATTCTGGTGTGCCGTGAAACACAAAACACAATACACACACACGCAAAAAACAAAATACACACATGCACAAAATATACGCACTCAGAACGGCATACACATTCGCAGACGCACGCACACACAAATAAACGAACGAGACTCTTCTCTACCCTTTGTATACGTATACGCGCACAATCGAAGTATCCTGACTTGTTTTCTTCGCCTCGTGGCATTTTTGTACCAACCATCTACATGCAAACTAGCTTCTAAAAACACGCATCTTGACTTATCGGATTTTCAATCATCGTCATTCTAACCTGTAGCTCGGTCGTTTGTTGAAAAAAATAAAATAAAAATGATTTTACCCTGTTCAAATCTTATTATGTGATTGAATTTTTGGTAATTGTTGCAGACGGGGGTTTTTTTTTAATTTTAATTTTTTAAAATGTTTCTCGATTTTCATCATCGAAATTATTTGCTTACGTTTGAGTAGCGGCGTGGAGGGACGAGGAGAAAAACCATTGAAAATTTTGCAAGAGAAAAACTCTAATTTTTCAAACTTCGGCGTTTCTCATATTGAACCAATTGCGAGACTCGATATCACGATAATTGTGTTTAGGAATAATTGATTTTAATGAATTACCGGGCTAATTAATTCCCTAATTGACGCGATTATGACTACCGCGTGAATTATCAAGTTATGAAAAATCGGAGGAGTTTTCTGACGCGCCGACAGCTCCACTAGCGTTCATTATGCGCGGTAACCGACGGCGACGCATGAGCACAACAAAGAATCACCAAAGTTTGAAAAATTGGAGATTTTCTCCTGCAAAATTTTCAATGGTTTTTTTCCTCCTCTCACCACGCCACGACTCAAACGTACACAATTAATTTCGATGACGAAAATCGAAGAAAAAAAATTACAAAGTCGAAGACGAGATTATTAATGTGAATAAATTAACAGCTCAATTACATACCCGCTAAATGACGACACGACGAGAGCTCGAGAGATTTTTTCCCGACCAACACACGAGACCCGCGTCAGGCTGAATTCCGTATTCACATTGAAACAATTGCAAGGCGCGATATCCGAATGTTTGTGTGTACAAATTATTGATTTTAATGAATTACCGGGCTAATTAATTCGCTAATTGACGCGATTATGACTACCGCGTGACTTGTCAAGTTATGAAAAATCGGAGGAGTTTTCTGACGCGCCGACAGCGCCACTAGCGTTCACTTTGCGCGATACCCGACGACGCACGCGCAAAACCGAGAATCGCCAAAGCTTGAAAAATTGGACGATTGGTTCATGCGTCGCCGTCGGTAACCGTGCAAAGTGAACGCTAGTGGAGCTGTCGGCGCGTCAGAAAACTCCTCCGATTTTTCATATCTCGACAAGTCACGCGGTAGTCATAATCGCGTCAATTAGCGAATTAATTAGCCCGGTAATTAATTAAAATCAATCATTCGTACACACAAACATTCGGATATCGAGCCTTGCAATTGTTTCAATGTGAATACGGAATTCAGCCTGACGTGGGTCTCGTGTGTTGGTCGGGAAAATATCTCTCGAGCTCTCGTCGTGTCATCAATTATCGGGTATGTAATTGAGCTTTTAATTTATTCACATTAATAATGTCGTCTTCGACTTTGTAATTTTTTTTCTCGATTTTCGTCATCGAAATTAATTGCGTACGTTTGAGTAGCGGCGTGATGAGAGAAGGAGAAAAACCATTGAAAATTTTGCAGGAGAATAACTCCAATTTTTCAAACGTCGGCGACTCTCTGTTGTGCGCATGCGTCGTCGGCTATCGCGCAAAGTGAACGCTAGTGGCGCTGTCGACGCGTCAGAAAACTCCTCCGATTTTTCATAACAGGATAATTCACGTGGTAGTCATAATCGCGTCAATTAAGGAATTAATTAGCCTGGTAATTCATTAAAATCAATTATTCCTAAACACAATTATCGTGATATCGAGTCTCGCAATTGCTTCAATATGCATAAGGAATCCAACATGCAAATAACTCCTTCGTGAAATTTACTTTGATCTCGTACATTGCAACGCGACGCGGCAGCGGGGGGGTAGGACGCGAAAAAAAGCCATTGGAATTTTTTAACGAAAAACAAACAAAATTTTTGTAAAATTCGGCAATTCTCGATTGTGTTTGTCTGTCATCGATTAGTGCGTCAGTTGAAAGTTCGCGGCGATTTTATCTCTCGTCGTTTGTATTTGCCGCGACGTCAATGAGAGAAGTGAGTGTAATCGTGATCTATAAAATTAATACAGAGTGATAATCCGATTACGTCATCGTTTGACTAATTATATTCGTTTTAATATCCGTGGTACGTGCACGGATTTCTTTCCAAAATTACGCGATGATGCAGGCAAAAATATTTTTGACGCTGAGGGGACGATCATCGGATAACTACTACGATGTGGCAATCAACATGAGAAAAACGTTGGCGTTTCCGAGTGAGTAAAAAAAAAAAACTTTATTTTCCAAAATTCTTTTGATTGATTTTTTCCAATTATCGTTATTTATTTTTACTTGTGTTTCGTTCGTGAGGTTAATACAGATAGATAGATAGATTTATTTCCAACGTACGGTGACCTTCACCTTTTACAATTCCCTCCTTACAGTCTTTGACAACTCATCTTATGTACTGTGACACTACACCAAAGCACACTCCATCCCTTTTATTTACATCTTTTTCGCTAGCTTCTCATTTCGACCTTCGCGAGGTTAATATAATAATAATAAAATGGTTCTATGCATGACGAAGAATATCTTTGTATGAGCCATTTCAGCACAAATCGACCTCTGCCAATTAATCTTTTTGTTTCTTTCGATTTGTCGCAATTCAAACAGAGTATGATTGTTCAGGATAAATTATTAACGATGGATTTCATACTATTCTTTTTTTTTCATTTAGATTTATCGCACTAAGAATGCAAAAAAAAATCGTAATAATTCAAATAAAATTATGAAAAATCGAAAGAAAAAAAAAACAAAATTAGTAAATTCTTTTCGGACAAAACGACCTATGGATACTGGTGAACAGTTACTCCATACCGTTCTCAATGAAAACTTTTCTCAGTATCTTTGTAGATACTCTTCTAAACATGTTAATTACTTTTCGCTAATTAACACAAATTTGACACTCGAATTCTAAAATTTTCTTTCATTCAATTTGATGAAATTTAAACGATTTTTTCTTTAAATAAACTATTAACGATGCATTTGACCCAATATTATTATTATTTTTCTTTCATTTAATTTTATTGTACTGAGAATCTCAAAAATTTCCAATAATTGAAATCAAATGATGAAAAATAAAAATCTTAAAATATTTGGTGAATTCTTTTGAGGATGAAATGTCTCATAGAGGCTCGTGTGTACAGTTACTCTATCCTGTTCTCAATGCAGAGTATTCTCAGTATCTTCGTAAATACTTTGCCGGACGTGTTAATTACTTTTCCACAATTATCAAGAGTCTGACACCCGTCTCGATATTAGAGCTCTAATATATATATATATATATATATATATATATATATATATATATATATATATATATTAGAGTTCTAGTAATAAATATACACGCACGCATAAATATATTACGCACACGCGTAAGTTTGGCCTTTGAGCCAGTCGTAACTGTAAAATTCATTTGCGCACAGAGGCCATTCAGCCTAACAAATGTTACATTGTCAAGAATTCTCTGGCTGTCGAAGAATAAAAAAAAAAAGAAAAAAAAAAGGGAAACAAGGCAGCTCTAAAAGTAGAACACACGATTCCTTTCTCGGTTACGCCAATGTACGTGTTGGAAGAGAACGCGGGAGATCTC